>JAOXYB010028401.1:0-15252 GCA_028565635.1 Phoronis ovalis
ATCTCATATATACATGGTCATAACGGTGCTGTTTTTTGTGACTCTCAAACTTGTCTGTACATTTTTTTCTCTGTTCTCCCTGTCAAAAAGTGTACACTTTTTTTAACGATGGTTTGTTTGGCATCTACAATATAAAAAAAATTAAAACTATTAAAAACTACAATAAAATTTTTAAAAACCAATTAAAATACAGTAGGGGGAAGATCTATTCAGCATATGTATAAAATGGACATATTGTGGCATTGATGTACTGTGATAATGGCATGGCTGGGGGGTAATTTTAGTACCAGAATAGATGGACTGAGGTTGTAATCCCATAATTATACATGCAGCAGTTATATATGAATAAAGCCAAACTACTATAATAATCTCATAAATGTCTTCTTCAATTCACGATTTACTTTTACGACAGCACACAATTCTAATAGAAACTTTAAGTTGCCTCTTTTCTAAAACTGATAAAATATGCATCTATAACATAGTATTTTTGTACATCGCATTTTGTTGATAAATAATGGCTATATACTATATACACATATATGTACTAGGCTTGTCTACTCCACTTTATAACTAGTTTTTTTTGCAATGATTACAATATAAAAATATAATATATCCCTCTTAATTCAGCGATAGCATTGTCAATTATTAGAAACCAACTCAAAAGTTTTTTGCAATGACACTTAGATAACAAGAATGATTACTATTTCAACGTAACGACACAACTTCTTGAATCGACGACCAACTGATCACCGGGGCTACTTATACTCCCCCATGGACGACAAATGAGTTTGCTGCGTTCTGCGCCACCAAGCGACATATCACAAAATAACATTGTATGGTGTATATAAAGTTTAGCTCGCCCTTTAACAATAAACATCAAAGGCCTTTCCTCCTGTAACTGCAACAAACAACTGCATAAGGATACAATTTTCCCATTCATCACAATAGTAACGTGTTACCTTCTAGTAAATAGACTAAAAAATTCTGTTCAGTCACAAATAAAGATAATCATGTCTCATGCCTATTCTCGATTTTTGTGCAGTCTTAACCAATTAACTTTTGTTTGGATTCTAACAACATACCACCTGGTGGAATTAGTGAGAAATACACAGAAAACTAGGTGACCTTCTAAGCTTGGATACAATCCCCTCCATTTTTGACTAAAAGTTATGTTTTCAAATTGTGATTTCTCTCACTTTGTGCGAAATTATACCCATTCCAAATAGAGATGCCTCCATGCAGCCTAGGGGCCAAAAGGAAAGGAAAAGAGAAAAAAGCTAATTAATATGCTCGCTGGATCTATATTTGGTCTATGCAGTTGTAACCATGGCTGCAATTGGCTATCTAATGCCATATAATAATATTATACAAGTGCAGTGTGGACACAAGAAAAGTTATTTCAGAATCTGATCGAGTGAATTAACTTTAATACTGAGTTTCCAGTTCAGCATAGTCTACATCATATAATTTATTTATTCAGTAATTTCCCTCTGTTAATCAGTTTTTGAAAGTTTTCAGTGCAATAAATAAAATGCATATTATTGGATGTCTGATTTTGTAGATAAAAAAATGTTCAAAAATAATAAAAAAAGAGTCCAATAAATTATCCTAAAATATATCAGCCCAGGTTAACTTCCATTTTACCAAGTTGTTTAATTGGTTTTGTAGATGTGGGACTTGTCAACAGCATTAGATCAAGCAGGGAAGCAGAACAGTGTTGTTGAACATGGTGGCCCTAGCCCACATGAACTGGTATCTTTATTAGACCAGTGTGATCTCAGTAATTCTCGATGTACAACTCCTAGTCTCAGTCCATCACCAAGTCTAGCTCCTGGTAGCACTGCAGCTAGGAGTAAAGCTTCAGTGTTATCTGGATGGCAACAAAACACAAACTGTGGTGCATTTTACACAGGAAGTGCTGATCTTGAATCAGATTCAGACAGTCAAAATAGTTTATCGTTTGACCAGCATGGGGAAGTTGGTGGTGTGACAAGTTTTCAAGTAACAAGATTTTGATAAAGTGACATTTTAAAGCTGACTGCGGAAGTAAAATTTACTGCTTAAACTATGTTTTGGAATCTGAACTTTAGTTCAGTTGATATCTGTCATGTTGTGAACATTCACATTGGTAACATAAATATTATTATATTTATTTAATATTATAAAATCAGATTGTTTTAGAGATGTTGTAATGCTGCACGTGCATATATTTCAAGACTCTCTATTTTGTAATAAACACCTACTTCCACTGTACTTACTAATTTCATTATTTCTTTCCCAGTACAACTGTATATATTAAGTTTTTTCTTTGACCTATGCTATTCAACAGTAGCATTGTCTTTAAGGTTGTTTACAGTTTGTTTTTTTTGTACAAAATATATATTTTCCGAATGTAACATAAAGATAGATAAGGAAATCACCTGGTTTGCAGTTCAGGCTTCAGTATGACAGCTATTTATATACTTTAATATCGTATATCACCAGCAATCTAAATTAAATGCTTACTAAAGAACTAGATACATTGAAGAGTATAATATTTCCTATGCTTTTTGAATCAAATTGAAATTTACAGTTTGTCTGATTTTACTAATATTTATCAAGGTATAAAAAATCGAAATCAGTATTCTATTCTAATAATTCTAACACTTTTCCGTCTAAAGGCATTAGCTAAAAACGTAAATTAATAACAGTAACAGAATCTTGCGGCTGAGTCATCTGGTTAATGAAGTTTAAAATGATATATATAATGTATGTACGACGAAAATTTGCATTGTCTTTTGATCCACCGTTGGCTTAAGGTACACGTGACTAAGTGACTAAAAAAAGTAGTATAATCAATAACAACCAGCTAAAACAAGCTCTGTTCCTGTCATTATTACTTTTTCCATTTTCTAATAATGTTTTACAAACATACATTTAAATCTTCACTTACATATTATTTATTCAGAAAAAGAAAAATACTTAACATAATTATTTATAACTATAAGTTATTTTTGTGTCTGGTAAAGGATATATCATAGCAAGTGTGAACATGTGTGTGTGACTGTTATTTTCTTTTTGAAACTTAATGTCGGTGGCCTCTGAGGCAAACCTACTGATACCCGTGAGTCATCATGATGTGAAGTCCTGGATCGGCCACTGTGAGATTATTATTTTGCCATTATATTTCTTAGGTGTTGAGATATTTTGAAATGAGCAAAAAACTGAAAATTATAAATTAGCAGATTTTCAATCGGAATTTAAAGAAAAAGCCAAATTCCTATAAACGTAGGTTTTGAGTTTTACGGAAATTTAGACCAAAAAGATAAAACCTCAACTTCCCTGCAAGCCTGTACTGTGTAAGTTATAAACTACTAGGCTCAACCAGGGCTACCTAGTATCCAACAATTGTCTAAATTACATGTAGAAGTCGAGTGTTTAACCTAGAATACCTACATATAGGTTTAACAAACTTGGTGAGTGCTACTCGTAAATTGTCCAACGAATCATATAACATGATTTTGAGTGAATGAAAAATGATTGTATGACAATTGATGAATCTTTAATTAAGGCAGCCCTGCTGTCAGTCAGCACTCACTGAACTTAACAACATGGCGTTTCTGTTCTTATATGCTTTTGAGCTGTTAAAGCTAAGCTAGACTATCGTCACTGCTTAAATAAAAATTTGTTAAAAATCCGTATTACATTTTCACACAACATAGATGTTTTTAACATTCAAGCTATCTCATATTGGTATTTTCAAACTATTGTGCGAAATGTTTGAAATTTAATTAGTAATTGTCGGGGTAATTGTTTAATGACACCCTATAAAAATCATTAGGTAAATCATAGGGGAAAACTAAGCAGATCCAAATTCGTGCTAACTATATTTTTAGCAAGTAAACGGTATTCACTTAATTTGCTATAGCTATATACCATTTTTAAATTGCACCAGGGATTCTGGTTATAATAGTAATAAATTTAGTTTTTTAGCAAATAAAAAGGTACCCTTTTTAAACATTAATTAACAATTCCGAGACTATTCACATATATCTACAATTTGGTCTTAACAACTAATGGGAGTATCGTTTACTTCTTAAAAACGTAGTTAGCTCGAATTTAGATCCGATAATTAAATTTCATATGTTGCAATTATGAGTCTAAAAATACCACAATGACATACCATAAATGTTAAATTCAGAAAACATTTATTTTGTGTGAAAAAAAATGTTATGCGGATTTTCCACGAATTTTTATTTAAATAGTAACGTGGGTCTAGCTTAGCCTTAATACATTTTCAAATGTTCAACTATTTTGCCTGTGGTCAATGACGCAAATTACCTTAGGCAATTAATCCATATAAGATATTGAAATAAAATTTTCGATAAATAATCAGTCTTTGTAGAAATGCCCATGTGCAATTTCTAATTTATCAATCCCTGTGTATGTCATTAGCTGATTAAAAGTATATTATGCGATTTCAATTTTTCGAAATTGTATGTTTTCATACTTCAGATTTTCTTGAGATGATTGCCTGAAAACGAAAAAGTTCATTTCAGGTCAAACTAAAAAGATAAGTTGTTTAACGGGCGAAAGCCCTCAAAAATTGAGTAGCTAGGGCTGGCATTTTTATTTTTCAAAAAAGTGTTTAACGAGCAAAAACCCTTAAAAACCGAGTCGGTCCGGCTTTTTTAAGCCTTTTTAAAAAAATAAAGTGAAAACGACAAAATTAAATAAGATTTCTTTTTGGTCAGCAATTAGTGTTCTTGTTATTTAAATGTACGTGTTTTACTACTACATGTAGTTTCAGGTATTTATTTGTCCAGAAAATATCATTTGTAAATTTAATTGCAAGGTTCTTATCTCATTATACAAAAGTGATTTTTAAAATTACTTATTTAATTAAATGAAATGACTATTATAAATCCACAAATCAGACAACACAATTTAAAATATTTCACAATATTCTTTTGAAGAGATCCATTATTGACGTACATAAGTAGCGCTAATTATAAAGTGCGTTTAGCAACAGTAAGATACATGGTACCAAGGACTGGAAGTGGCTTACCAGTGGAACCGTTTCAGTTGTTTATGTTCTGTACATTGTAATTTAATCGCAAAATAAGAGAATTAGATCTTATTAATTGCAAGAATTAGAAATCAGAAATTGTCAATGAAGCCGTAGAATCCACGTAACTTCCTGCTAATTATCTTAAATATATGACTGCAAAGTATGGCTGACGTAGCTCGGGTAGCTGGATACATTAGTTTTCCGGAAGACCTTTCTGGACTGCCAAGCAGTTGTTTAATGGCAAGAAATTTTAAAAGTAAAAGTTACTGTTCTGTGATGCCATTAGAGAATGTGATAGTGACTAGCTAATGTGTAAACTCAATCATCAAGATCTTCTATTAGACAGTTGTATAATAAAATAGTATAATTTTGTAATGTACTAGATACCCGGAATACTGCCATTGACAGTGACTGCTTATATATACTGGCACATGGGCCCCTTTTTTCAGCTTCCGCTTTTACTATGGGGTATCTTTTCGTGCTGTATGTTTCACCATGGAGTATGGTTTTTGAAATAAATTTTAAACATGTTTATATATTCTTAATGGTATATATATTCTTAAGATGCCGTATTTTTGGGTGCAAATTTTCAGGATTTTGCTTTTGCCACAGGGTGTACATTTGGGCGTTTCTAGGATTGTTTTGACTTGAGGTTTTGTTGCGAATCGATTTTTTCCTATTGGGTACATTTTCGAAGTAACGGCAAAGCATCTTAATACTTTGATAAGACAAAATATTTTAATATTTAAGCTTTAAAATTTTAATATCAGATCCATTTTACTGATTTTGTTTTAAATTCCGAAGTTTAGTTTCCTTGATGAGTGAATTAAGTTTAGCAATGAAAACGAAAAATGAATTTTTTCACGCTTGAAATAGTAAATTTTGTACATATATCTATAAAAATCCAAAGGATCCGGCTGAATAGAGGGTGTTATTCACAGGAAACATAGTAAATGTGAATTATTGTAAAATATAATATAGCTAGATTCCATAGTGCCTGAACTAAGAGAGTACATAACATTGCAAAGAAGCGAAAGAAGAAATAAGTTTCTTTGGTGCATTGACTTTCAAAGAAATTCAAAACTAAATTCTTAAAATTTCCAACTCAAGATAAACAAGGAAACGTGTGAGCACTAGTACTCTAAAGTTTGACATTTAGTTGCCATTTGACATATATTGGGTGGAACAAAAGAATAACACCATAAAATTGACCAGGTGAGAGAACATACATCTGAAACATTATTATCAAACAGTTGCAAACAATTCATAAATTAAGTATACGGATGCTGCACAACTGTGCTTACCTGAATGTGGTATAAAATGTTCTCAACTTCATTACTCATAGAGTGAGTCAGACAGATGAGTCTATTACTTAATATAAAAAAATAACATTGCGAGACAGGTACAAAGATATCATCCAATCGTGTCAGTGAAATGTTTCCAAAATCAAATCAAGAAAACATACAATGTCTAATAAAGTAACATTTTTACGTCAAAAGTAATGGAGAAACACAACTTATACATATGCTACATGACAGAATAGCGTTGACTGCCTATTTTTTTTGTTATCTGACATAAAAACTGTTCCAATTTAAAAAAAAGACGTAATTATAATTATCTTTAAAAAGATACAGTTCAACTAGAGCAATTTGATTGAATTGCGCATAAATTTGTAAAGGTATTTTAATAATTTTAATTATTAGAAATTGCAACAAAATGCATTGTGATTTTTAATATCTTGATAATATAGTATTATAGCATTCTTGTAAGAAATAGCACATATATGGGTTTATCTCGTATAAAAAAGGTTTTTAGCGCTAACAGTGTTAACGGGACAGATGAGACAAACATTATTTTTAATTACGTACGGTATATTGATTATTGTATAATAATGTGGTATTTCCTGGGGGTATTTAATATGCGCTACATGATCCTTGGTTACTTTTTCGTGTCTTGATGCACCTGTGACTTTCTCATTTGTCTTTAGCAATTATTAAATAAGTACAGAAAAGGTGCTATAAATATATATCACCAGCGATTTTTGAAACTTGCATAACCTAGCCTGTTCCAGTAACAGCATGCATATAATCTTATAAATATAAGCAACAACATTAGCCAATCAGATGTAGTAGGAATAATTTTAGGAAGTTAGAAATTATGTGCAGAAAACAAAGTTCCTAAGTCTGGCAGTGAACTTGAGTTGAAAACTTTTTTTTAATACATTTAGGCTAGCACAGCAGTAACCATCAAAAGTAAACTAACCAGTAGCTGAACGATGCATTAACAAAACGGAAAGCATGAAAGGCCCTTTAGACCTAACCACTATGAAGAATATGTCTTTTTGGCAATCTAGGAATATTTTTTTTACTTTAACTTTAATGTCAAAAAAAATATGTGGACCCATCAGAAAGTCGCATAGCACAATAGCAAGTTAGCAACAAATATTCAAAAAGTGTCTACTCAGGGCCCGGGGGTACTCAGGGTTTCGTTGAAAAATAGTTGAAAGTATCTGATTTTTAAGTCCGTGCCGCACACCCCTACCAAAACTTTTGTGAAGTACCCTCACTCCACCCCCGACTCAGGGTCTATATGAGAGTTTTAGTGACTGTATTTTCACATCAAATCGTGACACTTCTAGATCATGGCTGGTCTGGCAGCTGATAAATATCGGTAATATTAGTTTATTTTATTCAAATTTGATTGTAGTTTCCGGTATATAGCACCGCGCGAACAAGTCAAATTCAGTAGTTGAGAGCAAACAACACTGCATCCTATTACTTTCTTGTCACCCTGTACTCTGTAGTGTTGCATTATTATAAATGCGTTATGTAGAAATTAATAATTCGCATTGAAGATACTGCGCAGAAGAAGACTCCTACGTTATAAGAAGAATATTAATTTGCTGATCATCGTCAGCATTGGACAGGAATGAAATAAGGAATAAATTATTATGGCAAATAATAGTAGCGTTAAAGGGAACGAATCAACAGATAACAATGTATACACCATGGGTTCCTTCAGCTCTCTGGAACTGCCTTTAGCCACTGTAATGGTGATTGTGTTTGGATTAATTATGCTCGCTATTGAGATAGCAAACATTGTTGTCCTCGTTGCTTATATAAAGTACAAAGAACTACGAAAATCTCCCCACAGTGTGGTCATTTGCGCTTTAGCTGTAACAGACTGCTTCACTGGAATAGGTGTTGGGATGGTTATATTTCAGTATGTTTCTCCGTCATTTTACCCTCCGACAGATCCAGTACCATCATATTTTACTGATAAAACGATCTGTATATTTATAACAACCGTGACGTTAGTACCAACTCAGTTATCAGCGGCAACATTGGTACTGATTGCTTGTGAGCGTTTCCTGTCTGTGTACTTTCCCCTATTATACCGAAATCATGTTACTCATCGCCGTCTTTTCATTGCTACAATTTTGTTTTGGATGATTTCACTGATACCACTTACGGTTGCACAGACAATTTTATTTAGTCCAGAAAGTTATTTCAGATACATAGACCGAAAGTGCCCGAATGGTTTCTCATATCCACCAGAATGGAAACTAGCTGTTGACTTAATACGGATTCCAATTCCAATCGCCATTTGCTATTTGCTCTACGTACCAGTTCTAATAAAAATCAGACAGAGAAATCGTCAAGTTACAACTACTGTACCAGCATCCCAACAACAACAACCTCAAACCAACAGCAAGAGGGAAGCAAAGGCTACAAAACTTATGACGTTGGTTCTAATAGCGTTCACTGTGAGCACAGTTCCGTTTTTCGTCATGATACAAAGTCCAAAAGGACTTTCTCCCCAGTTAACAGGATCATTAATCAGTACGACACATAGTTTAGAGCAGTGTAATAGTTTTATGAATTTTCTTCTGTATGCATGTACTGACAAACAGTTTAGAAAATGTGTACGTGATTTATTTTGCAAGAGGAACGCTGTCAACCAACAGCCTCTACCACTATCTCAGGCACCATCTACCAGAATCATTTAGCATCTTACTTAGATTTAAAAGTGTTTTAACATAAGTACACAATTATAAAATATTTTTAGCACACACGCTCACTTTCTCACTTGTTGTTATTCCCAGTCTGTAACAGTAGATCAAGAAGAGAGAATATTTTCAAATTTTCAAAAATTATACTTCAAGCAGAAGTTAAATCAGTACATATTGTACATGTATTTTAATGGTTGCTGTAAGTCTAGTATTTTAAATTAAAGCGAACAAACCGTAATAGAAATCGGAGATTTTTATTGTTATGCTAATTATTAATTACTAATTATATTAATATAGCTAGATGACTTGATAATTAATGGTATTGCATGAATTTTAATAGCAGCTGAGGTAAGCAAATGGTGACTGTTGTTTATTTGAAGGTAATTTTTGAGAAATTTCTACTGAGTACTCCTTCTCAAGTATAAGTAAATGAGTGTGTTTCATAGAAGGTGTTTTTATTACTTGTGTACTTTTAATCTACCTGAATACTATGACTTATCTATAAACTTTGACTAATGCATATGTTTACAAAAAAAACTGTTACTAATTCTAATTATATAAATTATAGGTTATTTCAGGCCTCCGGGGGATATATGTGATAATTTAATATATCACGCAGTTTTAGTAGTAATAAAAAAAATGCTTGACAAAAGGCAAATAAATCAAAAGTTAAAGGATAATAAAATAGGTATACAGTATTATAAGAAATTATGAGTATTTTTACTAATTGCGTTTGTTATGTACTGAGTATGATTATAACCATGTAAACGACAGATAGCGCCGCCGAGTAATACGATTTTTTTTCTCAATCTCCATCTACTATACATATTGAAACAGTAACTAAAAGACGATTATCTTTTTAATTACCGAAACTTTTAACGAGTAACGGAAATGAAAACATTTTGCCGCCATGAAAAATGGGATATTATTACATATAGTATATACTCATACATCTGTTTGTGTAAACTGACCTACGTTTGAGATAGCAACTTTGAGGCTGTACATTACGTTGATTTGTGTCGAACCTTTAGAGTCGCATACACTATTGGTGTGTTTTTTGTCAAGTAGCTTCAGACTAATAAGCGAGAAGTGCTACCTAGTGGACAACCTGGAACTAATTTACTCACTCACTAAAAAAAAAAAAAGCAAACGCATCATCTTATTCAAAATGTTGGGTTTTCCATAATCAAAATGTTCACCCCCTTGGAGCTAGAAGGTCATCCTCGTGTTAAAATATTACAAACATATTCAATAAATTTATCCTTATTTCTACCACTAATGGCACTGATTTATATTGATTTTTAAAATCAGCAACTGACAGCACGTTGTTAAAAAATAAATTCTATACATTAAATGCGGAACTTAATTTTGATGTGTAACATGATAAAAATCCATGTAACACAGAACATTTTAGCTTCTTTCGATATTAGTTTTATAGAGTGAACTTACCCAAGCTTAAGAGATAAACTTGTAATGTATAAACATTTACCCCCGCATTTACCATACCTGATGCATAATGTACATATCCAAGATTAACAAGAGCGCTTGTCCAAGATGCAAAAATGTTAACCATTTTTCTAATAAATTCCCAGCAGACGTATTTTTGAATAATCCCGTTGAGATTACTTCATTCTAATATGGTGTACGTGGAATTGAACGCCGTCTATATACCGCAAGGTCTCAGGTGGCAGAAAATTAATTTAATATATAAAAGAATATTTTCCTTCTTTTTGAACAATAAAGAGATCATTTATGAACAGCTTTTATAACTTCTAAATCTTTATAATGATTAAATTACCAATCTGTTTTATTAGGATTACTGCTTTAACAGCAATCCTATTGGATTTGTACGTATTGTATTCTTTCTCTGTCCAATTTTCAGAAAATATCGTCAAGAACAGAGATAGGACTCTTGAGGTGTGACATTCCTGGGGTGGGTCATTGTTGACTTTGAGGTCAAAAGGTCATTTAAAATTCAAAGGTTAATTGTTCAAAACATCAAAATATATGATGCTTTCAAGTTACACAGAGGTCATTTTGATAACCTATGAGGATATGCAGGTGTCAAAAGGTCAGATTTATTTTTGTTTTTGCATGTTTTCAATTTGTCCAGAGAGGGAATATTCCGGCTTGAAGTTTGATTTATGACATCCCCAGGGTAGGGATAGTGGACCTCAAGGTTGCCAACTCATCTGGAGGTCAAAATTTCCAAATTGCGCGAAACTTTCAGAATTGAGGCTCTCCATTAAGTTATACCTTTGTGCAGTAGGTGGCATATGGTTTTATTTATAGTGATTGATGACATTATGATCCAAATTTCCTGCAACTGTTTTGAAAGATGTTCGACTCACTTGTACACAAGAATGATTTTTTTTATAATTCATATAAACTGACATAAAGTCTTTTGTTCCATCACCAGTTGCTTTGTATTCAATTATTGCCAGCGTGGCAAGGTGTAGTCACTCTGGGATTTATAACAAGAAAAAGCTTATAGTTTATTTTTCATAAGAGTATGATCACATTATTTATTCAAAAATCCAAATGAAACTCACACAATTCATGAATATGATACTGAAACTATTAGAAAATGTCCCATGTCCCTAACTATATAATTGATTTTAAAAAGTCTATGGAAAAGTGATAACTTCATTACCCTATTTTTGGCAGTTTCACTAACAATCAATTATTTAACGCACAGAAACTTTTAACATTATTATAATCTCCCATACGCTACAAAAAAAAAGTCCACTTTGTTTTCCTTTTTAATCATGTAATTCAAATATCCCGTGTTTGAGCCAGAAAAACCACCCGTAAATTAACAAAATCTCCCTAATAGTATACAGTCCTGTTAAGATGCTTAACTTAGCCAATATACAATTTTTGGATCGTAACAACTGGATTCAGTGCCTAGAAATGCTACAGACAGTATCAACAGTATCAAAAATTTGCCCAAGGGCAACCTCCTACCACAGACATCCATCCATTCCCCAACAAGAGACAGCAGGCAATGCCTCAAGGCCACCTGTTGCTCCATAAATGAACTCTATAAAACATCTTGGCAACTTGACAAGTATAACATTATTACATTATAATTTCACAGTACAAAGATATTTGATTTCAGAGAAAAGCACCATTTTTAAATGACAGATTAATTGCTGCAAATCATTCAAGCAATGATTGGGATCACGAATAAAATTACACACAAAGTCAATGTGTTCATAAAATGCTTTGTATTCCTTTTTAGTCTTCAATGATTGAAGAGCTGACAATGCTTGCACTGTTCTGTGTGAAGGCTTTGGACCTCCTGTAGCACCAGTCACATGACCTGGAAACTGGGGTGTGATGCGAAGATTTATGGCATCAGGTAATTGGGCCATAACGAAAGTGCACAAACTTCGACACAGCAAACGGAATCTGTAATTGAATGAAATTTGTACTAAGAAATATCTTCGTAATTATGGATCAAATAACTATTAATATTAGAAATTGATTTCACTGTAGACTTTCCAAGTCTATTAAAGATTATCACCACACAGTCAGGAGCTTTTCTTAAAGTTCAACTACTCTGATAAGTTTTCAAAAATATAGTAACAGTATTAACATTTATTAAATCTGAGTGAGCCAAATCTACCAGGGATCTACATTTATTTAACACATGTATCTCCAGTTTTATGCAGTTAAAGAAAGTTAATAGTAGAACACAAAAACAGTTTCATACAGTCCCAATAGAAAACCGCTGTTCTTCCTTGTAAGTGTAGGTCTTGACCAAATTAAAAAAATCTTCTAGTATTATTTGGGACACTGACCTTAGTGACAACTGAGATCTCCTTCCAAAACCAATTGCACCAAGTAATCCCGATGTAATCCTATCCTCACCAAGTTGATTTAATGCTGGTATAAACACATCTAAAGTCTCGTGCAGTCGCGGAATGCTACCTTGATATTGAACTTGTCGGAGGCATAATTCTCCAACCTTGAACCACCATAATAACAATTTTGCTTCGTCTTCAGCACTGTACAAAAACAATTGAAAAAAATAAGCTGAAGTGCTTCTGACTTGTTAAATTTTTAAGATTGCCTTTGAAGAAAAAAATGCCAAGAACTAATTGCAAATAGAGAAAAATGCATTTAGACATTCAGTGTACATACATTACTTAACTATTACTTTAAAAGACTGCAATTATACTACAGCATCAAGTGGACATAATGAAAACTATACCTTGGCTTAACTCGCTGTGTCCATTCAACCAGAGTAACCAACTGCGCATTCTCATCTTGGATACTCTCACACAGCGACAATTGATGTAACACATACGCAAACAACATCAGATAACCACCTTGATTTAAACATTCAGCTATGAATTCAGTTCTGTTCGCTGTCACGTCAGGTATTTCTATAGCTGCTAAAATGCTACTCCAGCTGCCCTGTTGTGCCTCTGGACCTACAATACACAGGATCACAAACAAAGCGCCATTTGACAAAAACAACAGAAATGTCAACTCCACAAGCCAGAGTAGTTTTTGGATTCCCACTGCATCTTCTTAAATTCATTAACAGATGATAGATCATTTTTGCAACATATTCATTCAAACTTTACTAGTACACCTTACTAAGCTAATACACAGTCCCTATGCTTCCTATAAAGTATGCAGCATTACACTGTGCTCACTTTAAAGGATACAGGATTATAGTTTTTTTACAAACTTACCAGAATTAAAGTAAGATTCGATACAACATTCCGTGATTTGGACCATGTGTGGCAGTGTTGACAGAAGAGTTTTGCCACTGGCTGACAGTGTAGGCAGCAACAGTACACTACATGGCGATGATTCTAACCACTGAATAAATGTTGTCAAGACAGCCGAGATTGTAACTTCATCATTTGCACAAGTGTTTAACAGATTGATAATAATGGATACCACTGCAACACAGTCGGCAAAATCGATTTGGGGTCCTGAAAGAACAAAGAAACATAACTTATAAATTGAAACAACAAAACAGATTCAGCTTTTGACAAATCATTACAATTTATGTTACATGAGATGTTTTTAAGAATTATTAGGAAATTTCCTCACCACTACAACAATCCCCATTTTATATTTGAAAGGACATGAGATGATTTTAAGAGTGATTAGCAAATTTCCTCACCACTACTATACACTGTTTCCGTATCTGTCATAAGGTTGCTTAGTGCTAACTTGATAGCACCAATGTTGACATTGTTTAGTTTAGTACACTGACACAGTAGACTGATGTGGGTCTGAATGTATGTTCTTTGCTTCTGAAGTGTGTTATGATGCTGAGGGCAAGCACTGGCAGGAAGAAATGCAGCTGCCACTCGCAGCAGTCTAAAAAATATAAGCAACATCATTCCGTGTAAATGTTCAGTTTATTTAAATGTTTACGATTCTAGGAACTAATATTTACTAAATACTCAAATTTAAGTGGTACTGTAAGTCAAAAAACAACAACAACTGGTTATGAAAATAAATCAATTTGTTTTTCTAATTTAAAAAAAAAGCAGACAGGGATACACATAATATGTATCTGCACTTTTCAGTAATTATTTTAATGTGTTGTAAACATGCAACATTGTATGTTGGTAACTAAATATAACAAAATAAACTAAGTTACTATTTAACTTTTCAAATCTTGTTTTAGTATATCATCTTACACAACTAACCTTAATGCTTGGGCACTAATTGCAGTCCTTTCAGCCAGAACACAACGCGGATCGCAGTTCATCAAAAATATCTCTGTTACTCCTCTATAACTTATGTCATCAAGAAAATGCCAGTAAAACTGTTCAGCATCCACCAGTAACTGTGACATTCCATTATTCTGTAACAATTAAATTATGTGATACACAGTCATGTAAACATGCTAGTACAAAGAAAGAGATATTCGCTAGACTAGGAGAAGAGAGCAGGGATTGAACAGTATAAGTGCAAAGATTTGTGAGCATTATTTTTTATTAGTAAGGCAACTAAAGGATACCCTCATATATATATATAATATACATATATATACGTACATATATATACATAATTATATACATATACATATACATATACATATACATATACATATATTATATACATATACATATATTATATATATACACATATACACATATACACACATATACACATAAACACATAATTATACACATATACACATATATATATA
>JAOXYB010028423.1:0-15247 GCA_028565635.1 Phoronis ovalis
TTTATAAATGGATAGGATGAAATGACGTCATTAATTGGCATGCGTGGACATATGTTTGTGTGTATATTTAAAGTTAATTAAAATGTATATTGATAATGTACGAGTTAAAATAATCTGCGAGTTAAAATGTAATGTCCTACATACTTTAAAATAGGCAATGACGTCATTAATGGGCATGCGTAGACAGATGTTAATTGTAACATAATGCTTATGTACTTGTAAATCGGCAAGGTTAAAACTGTGCATTGAAAATCTCTGAGTTACAATTTAGTGTTAGGTAAGAATTTAACGTACTTAAATGTTTTTTATAAATGGATGGGATGAAATGATGTCATTAATTGACATGCGTAGACATATGTTTGTCTGTATATTTAAAGTTAATTAAAATGTACATTGATAATCTGCGAGGTAAAATGTAATGTCGTACATACTTTAAAGTAGGAAATGACGTCATTAATGGGCATGCGTAGACAGATGTTTATTTAACATAATGCTTATGTACTTATTGTAAATCGGCAAGGTTAAAACTGTGCATTGATAATCTCTAAGTTAAAATTTAATATCTTAAAGACTTTTGGATGTATTGTTGTTATTAGCAGCTTGTCATAACCTACATAGTTTCCATCTGTGTATACTTCATATATATCGGGATTACTTTCCATATGATATGTGATATTTTTTCTCACTAACTGATGCTCGTTTTCTGTATTATATAAATACATGCTGACACATAAAAAAAACAAGTTCCATCACCCTTTATTTTTATTGTTGTTACGTTATGTTCATAAATTCCTGTATTCAAACATTTGTTTGGGTTTACAAATTTATCACAAATATTATTAGTGTGAGCTTCTGTTCATGCAATTTATTCTTTAATTTCTTTAGCTGTGGTTTTTATGCTGATAAACATGTAGTGACTACATAATTTTAAAGTTAATAGGTAGTTTTAAAAATATGTATTTATCGTCACCATAACAGCCAACACATTGAAAATATCTTGCAGTTCCACTTGATTCTGAAATTACAATGAGAAAGAAATCTCCAACAAACTTTGCTTTTTATTAGAATAATATTTTGTGATACAAAGGACCACAAAGTTTCCATTCATTTTAACAATACTAATCCTAGTTTGGTGGATTTTGCAATAACACATATAGAAAATGTAAAAATTACTGATGCAACTTACAGAAGATTTTGTAAAAAAATGTGGATCAAAAAATTAAACACAGAATGCTTAATGGATTAAATAAAAGAACTTGATTTTATTTTTGTAATATGTAATGATACCTGTTTGTACTAATGATGCTATATGTTTGTGACATCACATCACTTATATGATGTCATAATAGTGTAGATGTCGATGTGGTTTTGCGCAGATAGCTTCATACCTGAGGAAGGCTGAAAGGCCAAAATGTCATAAATATATCTATTTTTTAAACAATATCCAATTTTTCGTGATTTTTATGCTGATAAACGTATAGTGACTACATAATTTTAAAGTTAGGTAGTTTTAAAAAATAAAATATGCATTTTTCGTCACCATAACAGCCAATACATTGAAAATAACCTGCGTGCAGTTCCATTTGATTCAGAATATATTATGAGAAAGATATCTCCAGCAAGCTTTGCTTTTTGTTAGAATAATATTATGTCATACAAAATCTAATCTTCAAAAAAGCCATTTTATTTGAGAAATAGCCCAAATGATCATTCTTTTGAACAACCTTTAGTTTTAAAGGGAGCTCGAAAAGTATTGTATATGAGAGACAGGCAACCAATATATGGTAAAGTGTAGCTATATTTTTTATACTAATTCCACTCAACTGCACTTAAAAAAACACATATCACTAATAAAACATTGTATTTTTTAGGTACAGTAAAGCCATAGCAAATAAAGGTAAAATGATATTGACCACTCCATATGAGGATTTATTTGGTGCAAAATATGTTTTGTCCCTCTGCGATGTTATATATGAAGGAAGGTAAGATAACATAAATAAAGTCATTGTCTGATATTCAAAGGCTGGGGTACTTCAATTGATGGAATATCTTTATTCCGACGGCTTTCTGGTCCTAAGGATCTCTAGTCCAAAGGCTCAATGGTCTGACAGTTCTCAAGTCTGAAGGCTTGCTGATCTAATAGCTCTTTAGTCTGAAGGCTCACTCGTCCGACATGGAAATTCCAAAAAACAGGCTGTGTACTCTTTGACCCTTTATGCGAACAAAATATACACCACACTAACCCCCATATTGCTACACTTGGACAACACAGAAAGAAATACAGCTAAAACACTCAAATTTAAATTTAAATGTTAACAGTTCTTCATGCAGAGCGTTACAATGGCTATTATAATAAATACAAGTATTATCTAAATATTTAAGTATTATCTAATTACTGCATGTGTTCATAGTGTACATATTGGCCTTTAGATGGTCATTGTGTCTAGTATGTTTTTTTTCGACTCCGTTAAATTGTCCAGCTGTTCACCGCAGCCAAGAGGACATTATTTTCCATGCTGAAACATTATTATGTAAGCAGTTTTGTATGCAGGGTAAAATGCTTCAAACATCTTTCGGTTTTAAAACTTTCTTGTAGTTTTTTCTTAATATTATTATTTAATTTGTATTTTTAAAGTATAGACTAAGACAATTTCAGAATTTTTTTTATTTGTAGAAAACTAACAAAATTGGAGCAAAAGCTTGATCCATTTTCTTAGTTCAAAAGTAATAGGTATACCAGCTACATTTGGTACACTTGTTCAAAACTGTATAGCAGTTATATAAAGGCAACTTGCGCAAACACATGAGACAGCAGGTGCAAAATATCGCGAGAGGTATAACAGACATGCTCATAGTATACATGCTAAAAAACACTATAACATAAAGTATTTGCCTCCCCCAAATGTTTTTGTTATGCAGTTGGCATTAAAAATCTTCCCAACTTTAGTTTTATCTTTTGTTTGCCGCATTTTGGTTCTAGATGAGCTGAAATTGTTTCCCGTAACCCGTATAATGTTTAAAATAAATATTTTAAATTTTATTTATAAGAAGTTTATGTTTCAAGGATTGTTAACAACAATTAACCTGATTCTTTACATTGTTTCTATTAACCTTCTAATTATTATTTTTTTAAATTGCAATACAACATTAATGTATTAAGACGACCCTTAATATATCCCCAAGTGCAGGATAAGTTTGATTTTAGCTGTTGGTTTTAAAATGTGCAGCAAGAGATTAGTGTAAAGTTGTTTTTCTAGTTATGTCGACACAAGAAAACAATTTTTCACTTCTGAAAGTAAAATCCAGTAAGCCTATAAATGGTGCAATATAACATACATGTACATGTTTGTATACATTCAAGTGTTTTGAATTTAGAAAAGCGAATGTTTTAAATATACCTCATGATAAGCACCCATGGCTAAGAACATGACCTTATTGTAAGAAGATTTGTTTTTCAGCAACCTATCGCAAGCAAATCTGATTATTTGGGAACCCTCATAAGCAGTTCATTGTATGTAATGAGCTAAACCAAACCTTGTTGTAGGCATAAAATATATACCCCATCTGGAGCATTAAAATTACCCTAAAAAACATTCCCCACCGGGCAGCACATAGATACCATCACTTCGACTAACAGTGCCTCCCTCGGATAATTTTAGAGTTGGTGGTGTTCATACTACTGATGATCCAGTTGCAGCAGTGATGTGTATGGACTTTACTCTGCCACATTTCTATGCCCTGATGACAGATTTGTTTCCTTCTTGCAAAGACAATAACCATGTGTAAGTTTTTGTAGTTGTTTAATTAGTTGAAGCCAATCTTGGTTAAAGAAGCATTCTAAGAATGATAGGAAACTAAATTGGTGAAAATAAATTTGCCATGCAAATGACCCATTTTCTTTTCAGTATGTCAGGACTGCATATCATCTACCAATTAGCACCTGTAATACTTTTTCACTGACTCAATTTGTTTTATGCTGACTCAATTCATTAGATACGTCCTACCATTTTGTCTAACATGGTATGTGTAATGTCTAACATCTGGGTCTCCTAAGGTCGTGTTCAATGAACTTGGTCTGTTGTGTCCTTATGACATATGACAAAGTAACCTCTTAGAGGTAGATTCAAACTCGGAACTCCGGATTAGAGAGAAAATGTATGTTTGTGTGTATATTACACAAAGCAACTATCTTTTATACCCATCCACATAGTGGCATATAGTCGTAGTGAAGGCATTGTCATTTTTGTCGTCATTGTCGTCGTTGTCATTGTATGTAACACTTTCCTTTGTCTCATGTTAACAGCTTCAGTTTTTACCCGATCAGCTTCATATTTGGGACAATTAGGTAAACACAGGTTAAAGTGCAGGTCAGTTGTAATTTTGACCTTGTTTACTTCCAATATGGCTGACTGGCAGCCATGTTTGTTCCTGAGGGAGCACAAAATGTTGCGTCCATAGCCGCAAAGACAAAGCACTACCTGTATGATTTAAAGGTGATTGTAGGAAAGCCATGGGTTGGTGGGCGTAATAGACTAGGTGACATTATAAAATGACTTTGACAAGTAGGTCAAATGCCAGTATGAATCTTCGACATTTTTTGCCATGCATAACACTTTCTTTGCAAAAACTGCTTCAGTTTTTGTCCGATCAGCTTTATTTTGGTACGGAGTAAGTACAATGCAAAGTACTGGTTAGATACAATTTTGACCCAGATTTCTTGAAATATGGTCAGCTGGCGGACATATTTGTTTCCAGGAGGGGACATGCCATTGCGTTTATAGCCGCAAAGACGAAGTGCTGCCTGGGCAATTTAAAGGTGTTTCTTAGAAGGCCATAGATTAGTGGGTGTAATAGGCTTGGTGACATTTTAAAATGAGCTTGATGAGTAGGTCAAATGCCGGTACGAATTTTTCGACATTTTTTGATGTAGGTAACGCTTTCTTTGTCTCCCAATAATTGCTTCAGTTTTTATTCGATCAGCTTCATATTCAGTAAATGCAATAGATACAGGTTGGTCTTAATTTTAACCTGAAGCACTTCCCAAGATGGCCAACTGGTGACCATGTTGATTTTCGAGATTGTATGCCATAATAACAGCTATAGTATTTATCCGATCAGCTTCATATTCGGCACAGGCTAAGTACAGGACAGGTTAATTTTGATTACTTCCAATATGGCGGACTGGTGGCCATTTGTTCCTGAGAGGGCATGTCACATTGCATCTATAGCCACAAACAAAGCGCTTCTTGGTGGTTCTAAGAAGGCCAAATGGGTAAATTTTTCACAAATAAATCCGTAAAAATGGGTTCGCTTTTCACAGAAGTGTCCGTAAAAATGGGTCCACTTTCTATTCGTTTGTAATTTAAAAACCTGTAATGTTAAAACAATGTAATCCTACACATTGGATGGGCATTAGACACAACAAATCTCTGGTCTATTTTTAATTTCAGATGCTATGTATTTGACGGTAGTGGCCATATTATCATGCATAAACTTTTCATTGAGAAATGGATGGATCGTATGGACATGGAAAATGTCCATATGAGTGTACTAGAACCATCCATTACTAAAGTACTTATTAAACAAGGAGCTATGCAGAAAGAAGCGTGCATTGATTATGAGAGAAAGCGATATCAGTATCACTGGAAAGTAAGACTTACCACAGTCATTACAGATGAGGACTACGAAATACATCCAGTTGATGGCACAAATGCATATTTTGTGATTCGGAAAGAAAATTGGAGTCTAAGGACTCCAACACCATGTATTTGTACTGATGCGGTAAGACACAACTTTTTGTCAAAAATTGTGGTAAATATAATGTGAAACCTCAAGGCGAGCTCAGATGCTTTTATTGACTTCCCAACTGCTTCTAGTGCACAAAGTCATGTGTTCATGTTCGTCTTTTAGTTAATGACATCATGTATTTAGAATCATGACACACGAGCGCTGCTAGCTATTAAAAAAATAAAAATTGCCAACAAATCGGTTTTTATTTATCAATTTTTAATTGAAATAGGTTTAATAGTGGAGAAAAAAGGTGTGCTGGTCTATTAAAAGAATCAAAATAACATGTAAAACCCAAAACATCGATAAATAATCTAGTTATTACTAGGACACATGATAAGATTTTATTATCAAGTACAATTGAAACATGGACTAACAGATGGAATTCTGATTGTAGGTATATAGGTTATGTCACACTCTCAAGCTCGCTATTAGATGTGCATTTCAGTTCATAGAAATAAATACAATTAGTATATTGATATATCATTCGAAAGCACAGTGTTGGCTACCAATTGCTTTGCACTGCCGAAATATACATGTAGTTATCCTATATTATAATTACAGAGGTAATTAAGCGATTTCTTTGAAATTTGGAGATAGAATAGACAACAAACAATAGTTTTTTATTATACTGCAATTGCAGTGAAAATTACTTACTATGATACTGTGTTTCCTGTTTACAGAATGCGGCAAAATCTTCTCTTCTGTACACCTGTTTGAAAACTGGAAACCCACAGGGCTGTGAATGTCCATGTTATTCAACTGCTGGGTATAACTACTGCACTGATCAATTTGATGTCAAAACGTGAGTAAATACATGGTCACACAAAATAATGTGAACGATTTGAATTGAATTTAACATAATTTATTAACAACATATAAACACAATGCTTTGCTATAATAAAAAAAATTTAATGCAAAATCAGATCCATTTTATTTGGTAAGCTTACATGTATTTCAAATAGTTCTTGTAATATTTGGGTAAATGCTAGCATGCTCTTTTCACAGTCTTAATTTTGTAGGCCAAAACACACTCCATAAAATAAGATAGAAAGTCTATATATGAGCACTATCTCCATGCCAATCAAAAACAGAAGGCAAGAACAAACTTATTGTTTGATATGCGATCTTGATATACCATGTTATACAGAAGCAGCTACATCTTTGAAATATTGTTAATATCCAGTGAATTACTGGGTAATTTATTCCATAGAAGAAATCCACATCCGAATAAAAAATAAGCCACAAATCGTGCTAGGTTTATTATTTATTTTTCTGGTTTGATTTGAATTGTAGCAATAGAAAACTTTTTCCAGCTAGGAAAGCTATAAATCTATGCATCATTATAGATCACAAAAATAACTTTGCAGTTGCAAGAATATGAGTGTCAAGTTGAATATTTCCATGCATCATACTCCCTAATTTATGTATGCCTTAAAACTACATTTTACTCCAATATGCTTGAATCAACGAATTTCACTCCCAGATATGAGGTCGTTCTTAAAAATAGCCGCTATTTTTACCATACGATTTTATATAATTCCCCACTATGAAAATGTTTATTTTATTACTTGACTGTATATAAACACATGTTATTTTGTGTCACCCTTTATTTATTCTGGGGACTGCCCAGTTCTCCGAAGGCTCTCTGGTCTGATAGCTCTCTGGTCTGACAACTCGGTAGTCCGATACTACTATTTTCTTATTCTACTTAAATTTAAATAATGTATTAAGTGTTAACATATTCAATTCTGTAAAAAAAATAAGTATAATAAAAAAGTTATATAACGTTTTTACGGACCGAAAAACTTAGTCATTTTTTCGTAGTTTTTAACGCAATTTAGGTTCTCTGGGCCGAAGGCTCATTGGTTCGAAAGCTCGCTGCTCCAAAACACAAAGTAAATAAGTGGTAAGTAATGCCTATGATTACTGCTTTTTAGCTCTGACGTAGTGCCCATCTTGGTTATAATTACACGTAGCACTATTCTGGAGAATTGTTACGGTGTTTTGCGAAACAAAACCGTTCCTAAAAAGCGCCACATTCCAAAATTTTTAGTCCTGTTAGTTATCACTCACGCTGACAAAACATTTTTCCAACTGTATGGTATGAGCAAGAAAACCCCTTTCATCATCTTCGTCATCTTAATCATCTTTATCATCATCATCATTATGTAACAATACTGTGCATTAAAAGCTACAAAATTTATGTTATCTTTAAGATATTTTGATATTTTTTACATTTAATATTCCTTATCATTAAATTGTATTTTATAATTTTGAAAAAGTAATTAAATAAATATTCTAAATATTCTTGAAAGTGTTATGCTCTGTTCTATCCAATTCAGTGTATAAACATGACAACCCAGCTTAATGATCCTTAATAGTTTCATATCTTTTCAAATTATCTTCTGTGTAAAAATTAAATATTGGTGTCGCATCATCAAACAGCTTATTCCCACCATGAGATACCGACTTTGTATAGTAAAGTTTAGCAACTCGCTTCTGAGAGAAAACTAATTTTGCATACTGGTTAAATTATACACCGGAGAATGTGAAACGATCAATACACGACTGGGACATTAATTAGAATTAACCAAAGTCGGCTTAATATGCAACTGTTAAGAAACTCAACAATTCACATAAATTTAATGATTTGAAAAAATGTTTCATTTTTTTCAATTTTCCAATTTCTTTAATTTTCAATAAATAAATAAAAATTCCATATTACTTTTTATATCTTGAAATTGTTTGAGTACTCATACTTTATGTTGAGGCAAAAACGCTTTTTCCAACATTATTTATAGCCATAGTCGTTGGAGACTTGCACATTCTAGCATCGTGTTAATCAATTCTTTAAATAGAAAGATCTAATTGTGGTAATACTATTACTCAAACCCCAGGACTCAAACACTGCAACAAAGTTTTTTAAAAGATTTTTGATACCTTTTGGCGCCGTGGTTGCATACAAAATTAATTGCATAAAAAATGTTCTGGCATGAAAAAATAATGTCCTCGCATGTGCGCCGGATGAACAGCTTGACAATTTGCCAGAGTTGAAAAAACGTACTAACAAAACACAATAAACAATCTATCAGTCATCAAGATAATTATGTACATATGGGGTGTACACTATAAGCATACAAAGTAATTAATGTTCAATATTTGGCTAATCCTTATAAAAGTGTAATCATATTTATTATAATAGCCATTTGTAACGCTCCTTGTACAACGTTAACATTTTTACTTAAATTAGGGTATTTCTTTGCAGGTTGTATATGTACACTTGCAGCGACATAGGGGTTAGTGTGGTGTAAACTATATTTTATCCGGATATTTTGTTCGCATAAAAGATTAAGACTACTCTGCCGTTTTTAAGACTAAGACTAAGACTCGAGCCTTCGGACTAAAGAGCTGTCGGACCAGCAACACTTTTTTGGACTAGAGAACTGTTGGACCAGCGAGACTTCGGACTTGAGAGCTGTCAGACCAGCACACCGTCGGACCAGAGGGCCGTCGGAATAAAGATATTCCACCATTTATTCTGATGTACACCATCAAAGGGGAACCATACATGAAATTCTTGACACACATTTGGCACCAAAATCTTTGATCACACCACATGTGTTTCAGAGACTCCAAAATACAGTAAAATGATTGTTGTCAAATATTTGCAGATTTCACGTCTCAGATCACTTTTAAATCTTCTAAGTGATTTATCCTCCCACAGAAAGAATACAAGTAACAAAATAACTACCATGCGATATCCTGACAATTTGCCTGCTGCAAAATCATAATGTGGAGCTCTGGGAGGCAAACATTGTTTTCTATCTAATATCATTCTCGACAGCTTGTGTTTTAAGACTCAGTTTCCTTTACAAAACACTGGTTGATTCATATTATATTTTGTAAAGCGTTTGGTACTTCTTGGCCAGAATTATGTAACTACATTGTAAATTATAATTTTTCATTTTAGTGATAATAGCCCGCCATGTACCCCAAAAGCACCTGTCCTGAATGTCACTCAGTATTCCACAGAAAGCATTAAAGATCTAGACCTGTGCTTTGACAACCACTGTACTCTTCGCACTTCTAAGGAGTAAGTTTATTTATGCAGCGAAATTGAGTAAAGAGGCTTGTTTTTTTATACACAACACTAGTACTCTGTGATAAACTATAAAAAAAATTCATAACCCTTGTTCTCACCATAAAGCAAGCATCATTAACATTTGATAGATAACCTAAAGCGCCCTTCTTGTAAAGTAGGCTTAGTGCTGTTCATGTTAGTAAAAACATTCTAGCATAATACTACAAGATTTTGCACACACATGCTTCGCACTACAGCACTTAAGACAATGAGCATTATTACCTGATCTAGTGAGTACAGGGTTTTAACTTTATGTTAACTACATATAGCATTAATTGCTTATAGAAGGGTCTTTTGGAGGGAAATACATTCCAATGTGTAGCAAGTCCAGACAATCTGTTAAGCACACACACACATTAGGATTATAGTAACATAGATAATCATTGTTTTGTTTACTTCATTGCATGCTTTTTCTACACTTTCATTAAACAGAGCTTGTTTTGGAGTGGCTGGATGTAGTTGGTGTGTCATGGATTTCATTGGTGTCAGCTTAAGTAAACCTCACTGCACACGACAAGAAGATTGTTACTTTGGGCGATATAACTCAGAGATTTCCACTACAACACCATCAGGTAACCCTGATTATATAGATGCCAATAAATCTAGTGTAAACTCTGATGTATCTTTTAGAAGCTATAACCAGCTATAAGAATCTTCAGGATCATATATATGTACATGCACAGTATGGATCAAATTTTACCAGTTTTCAAATAATAAGGTGTTCTAACCATAAAATGAAGTCACATTGAGTCATTTTGGTACTTTTCATTTCCTCAATTGTACGGACTAGTGACTTTGATAATTTTTTTAAGAATTTTAGTAACTATCTGCTCTTATTGTGACCGTGATTGCAATAATTCTTTAAAGAGTTTGTAGACATATGGCTTAAGGATACAATTGATTTTCCCATCCACCTCAATAGTAAGGTATTGTCTTCTTGGAGCTAGGCTAACTCTTCACGGAATATTCTCTTTAGTCACAAATAAAGATAATCATGTCTCATGCCTACCCTCAATTTTTCATGCAGTCTTAACCAATTAACTTTTGTGTAAAACTCTTACAACAGACCACTAGGTGGAATTAGTGAGAAATACACAGCAACTGGTGGACTTTCCATGCTTTAATATAATCCCCTCAATTTTTGATAAAAACGACATTTCAAATTGTGATTTCTCTCACTTTGTGCAGATTAAAATTATATCCACTTTCAAATAGAGATGTCCTCATGACTCAAATAGAGGGTCCAAAAGAAAAGGAAAAGAGAAAAAAATGCTAACTAATATGCTTGCCGGACTGTATTACGCATATGCAGTTGTAACCATGGCTACTCTAAGGCCAACTTTTCTTTCTAGAAAATATGATCTATGCAACTGTACCATCTGTATTTCATAATTCTGTCATCCTGATATTTTTTTGCAAAATTCATCACCTGCCATCATCAGGAATATAAACACACAAATTGATTACCTGGTATTTATAAACTACATCAGAGATCAGAAGTTGAATGAATGTATTTTTCAAACATGATTGGATGTGTTTGATCACACTTTTGCATATTTATGATAAGTTTTCTGACAATTGTGCTTGCGTGAGCAATCCATTCATAATATTTTGTGTGCATGTGTGTCCGTGCTTAACAAGATAGAATATTTCAACTGATCAAGATTTACGTAGCTGATCATTAAGTGGACAAACTAGTTGAAAATTGAATTCATCTTCAATAACCTTACAACAACTAATTAATCTTAATTTGTTTACTGGGTATCTTTTTTGGCTTATGCTTATATTTGTTTCAATAAACAACCTGTTAGCAGATGTTGTAAAGCAGTTTAATGATATTATGTGACTAAGATAATACCTAGATATTTGCAGTAGCTAAACTTATCGTGAAATTCTAAATAATATTTGCCCTTTGTGATACTGGACTTCTTTTAACCTATGTCTGCACAAAATTATTAAATTGTTTACATTGCCAACACCTTGCTGTAACAATACTTTAACAACTCCTTGAACTCCTATTTGAACTTTAGAAGCCCAGTTATGATGTCCTTGATCAATATCACATACCTGTCAAGTTGCAAGAATTTTTGGGAGGGAGATTTTTTACAAATTTCGATCACAGACCAGCAACACCAGTCCCAAGGCAGCTGACGCGCATCCTTCTGACGCGCATGAGGGTTGAATGCAGGAGGGGGTTGCCCTTTCAAGCAGGGCTAGTGTGAGAGACTAACTCTCTCGATAAAAATTTTGATTTTCTGATGCTGTTTCCTGCTATCTGGAGCATCTGAGTGCAGTTGGAAAATATTTGCCTTAAAAAAATGTGTTTTCAAAAATTAAGAAATACAAGAATTGGATTACAAAAAAAATATAGTCATATTAATTCTTTAAATTTTTTCAGTCAAATCGCAAAAAATATATATCTTATTTTTATCATTCATTTATAATTACTTTATTCATGATAATAAAAATACTTATTTCATGTGTTTCAACACCTGTGATTTAATTTCTGGGTAAAATAATTCATAGATTTCATTCATATAACCATAGAACAAAAATAAAGTTTTGTGCACTTTTTTCACTGGCAACTCATCATACTTAGGTTAATTACTTAAAGTAATAAAGAATCTAAATGATTATATCTTTTGTTATCACATACCACAGCAACTACATCCTGACACTTGACTTATATTTGGTATATTAACCTATATTTGGCCCCTGAAACATGTGACAGCAAGTTTTAAAAATACCATTTTTATAGAGAATTTAAATGGAATTTTAAACAGCAATCCATTAAAGTAAAGACAAGTGAAATAACTTGATGTCTGTATATGTAGCTGTCTTCTAGAAAAGTTCCTTAAACTTACAATAATCATCACAGTTTTGCAAAGATTTTTTAGGGATTAATACATTATGCCATATATTCAGTATCAAGTGGAAAAACTGCTTTTACACCTTGAGTACCTGAGATGCTATCAGCATTAATTTTATGAACCTACCATTATAATTGAGCAATACACATAAGTAAGAGAAAACTTTATAGTTGGTAGTGAAATTCCTTTATAGAACCAGCTGTCACACTTTTTCAATAAACATGCTTTCTCGAAACTACCATTATCTTAGTCTTTGTGGTATTAACAGTCATATTCCATTTGTCACAGTAACTGGGTAAAATGTAAATCCTGTTTGCTCTCAAATAATACAACAGCATCATCTGTATATAATAATAATAATAAGAATACCTTGAGTTCATAAAAGTGCAAGTATAGTTATATAATTTAGCCCATCATTATCGTTTTTTTGAACACTTGTCATTTAAATAACTTAAGTCCATAATTTGATTACAGGACTGTTTATTGATATTTCACATTAATTTCCTTCATTACACAAATATCCATGTTTAAAGTGGTCATTTCAGGTAGAAGCCAGTACAATCTATCTAATAAGAGCAATCTTAAATGCAACCAATCAGAAACGACTGTGAATAGAGAATAGGCATTTCATGTGAATAGAGTGGCTCAGTTAGGCTAAAGCACAATACAAAACACAAGTGAATAGAACATTATGTGGCCCTAACACAACAAATAAGAAAGGGGATAAAAAAAACTTTCAGCCTGTTTAACACCTACTAATAAACAAATGAAGGCCTCTATCAAACTGTCTGCTGTACAAACTATGGATTTGATAGTCTAAGAGTTAATATATCATTACTTTTAATTCTCTTAAGCATATTTCCAGTTATTATGTAATTAATTAGCTTACTCCACAAAAGATCTGTACTTGTGGTATCAAAGGCCTTCCTAAAGTCAATAAATGCACAGTATAGTCTCTTTTATTGATAAATTAGATCACTTAAAATAACTATTTGATCCACTATACCACAACATTTGCTTACTGAAAACATTTATAGTAATAGTTCAGTATGCTTATAGATATGTTTTATAAGTTTTGAAACCTATTTTATTTATATGGTCCTTTCAGTTGGTAGTTTGAACCTAAAGATAATTATGATAATTTAATGGTGATTACGGACAGCTTAATTTTTAATCAGTGTTTAGCAACTGTTATTGTACTATTATTTTCATCATGTGTGTGTGTGTGCATGCGTGTGTGTGTGTGTGTATGTATGTGTATTTTATACAGCACATATCTACATTCTGCTTGAATCACCTGTTGAAACATTTTTATTGCCGCAATAAATGAACACATATCTCCCTGGCACAAAGGTCTTTTAAGATGTCTTTTAAAAGCCTCTGGAGTCTTAGCCAATCAGATTTGTTCTATGTGTGCATTCAGTTGATTGATCTATGTCCAAAAAAATTGATTGCCAAAATTATGGAATTGGTTATAAATCTTCTTCATTGCGAGAGTACTTATGTATATATGTACATGTTTTTGTTATATTTTCAGCAGCTACTGAAGAACCTGAAAACAGTGAAAAGATTGGTAAGTTTTTTCGACTATGCACTGGAGTATATGCACAGTAACTTCACTAATAAGTAAAAAGAAAAAAAGTCCAGTAAGTGGTGTTTGGACAATAATTATTAGATGCTACAAAAAATTGCTACCTAGTACATAATCGTAGCTGGATATTAACCATTTCATTGCTTCTACCCGGTAGTACCGGGTATAATAAAATGTCGCTAAAATGACGGTAACCCGGTATCACCGGGTACTCAATAAATCCGTAACTAAAATTAGCGCCCGTACTGCAAGTGCAATCTATCGTTTTTTCTATAAACTAGAGCATATTTCCACATGTTTCAAAGTGGCAAACGGTAAAATGGCGGGGCGCAAGGTCCCACGCAGACAATTCACTCTCGAAAAAAAAGGCCTAGCACAGGGGGGATTTACCTCTAGCAGTGAATGGGTTAAGAAACATACATGCGTACATACTACAAATCGTTAGATACTATAAATCCATTCATACAAGCTTGACATCTGTGATAAAACAACTACAAAGGAGACTTTTTGTAAGACATACATTGTGACTGGAAGTAAATGTGCCAAGTTTTAAATAAGTGTCACTTGAAGAATTTTGGTTAATACCTTAATAATTAGGAAACAAGATATCAAAATAATTGTAATGGTATCACTTTTATATTACAAAGCTTATCTGCTTCACGTATATCATAAAATAATATATATAATATATGCGGTAGTGGAATTATATTATGGATAATATAAATCTAAGAATACCTCTGTATTCAGCAGGGCCCAAAATGGCCACCATCTTGGATTTTCCCCGGGGGGGTGACAGTCAGAATAACTGGGTACCCATGTTTGTTATGAAGGGTAAAAAAAAGCCCCTTTTTGGGA
>JAOXYB010028434.1:0-10648 GCA_028565635.1 Phoronis ovalis
TATGCCATTCCTTTCGCTCAAATAGCCAATTTAAACAGCGTACAATGATGATTCTTCGAATCGTCGTTGTCTTGTTATATCTATATGAGGACCATACCCGCGAGAATGACGAGCTCCATTTCTAGTCATTGTTTTGAGATGACTATCATGATATTAGAATATTTATATTTTTGTCTACTTAATAGTTATGCGATGAACTCAATAATCCTACCTTGCCGTTTGTACAACAGTGGAAAGGTCATCGTGGAACGTGGAAGTGTTTGACATCAGAATTATGTGGTAGAATGTTCCAGGTATAAAAAAATCTTAAATAGAATTTAAAGCATCTTTATCAAAGGTTATAAACACACTATGTTTATAACAAACTTGCAATTTGACTGGCTATAATTTGAAGCTCTAAACTTGAAATATTAGGTTTTTGACTAGATACTTGAATTGCTTATATGATGAGCTCAGTGCATTTAATTATCAGATATGTTATTGGCACTGCCTTAGGTACCATGTGAATGGGGCTTATATTAACTGTAAATTATCTGCAGATACCTACAGTAGTGAAATATTAATTGAATTGATGAACCAGTTTATACCCATTCCATAACTGTTAGGTATGTTTGGATTTCAGAGTGGTGAATATAATGGATTTCTATATGATGATAGTAAAGGCATTGAACTCAGGGATATGCGGCTTCTAGAAAATTCACCAGGTGCAGACAGAAAGTCTTTCGTCAGGAAACCATTTATTGGAATCTTTAAGGTTAGTTTTCTGGCAATCTGTGATCATCTATTTCCTTAAAGACATTTCAAGAAGGAAAATACTTCTTATTTGATAGACAGCTGTGTAATTTCATTTACCTTTATTGACTCAAAGTCAGTTTGATAGGAAAAGCATATTGTATTTCTCCATAGTAGAGGACTGTCTGATTAATGAGTTTTTCCAAATAGGTTAATCGTTTCGATTTTGTCATGGTGAGTGTCCATTTAAAAGCAACAGGATTATCAAACAGAGATTTAGATGATCTACAGCAAGAAATTGTAAACATACCACGTCTTGTGACAGCTATTGAAGAACAGTTACCCGGAGAAAATGATTTACTAATCACGGGGGATTTCAATCTAGCTGCAGATAAAAAAGGTAAGAACACAACTATGTTTCCTGTTCCTAGAAATTGGACAAAATGTAAATTTATCTAAGCCTTCATATTTTGAAGTTACAGTATGACACAGTTTGGAACTTTTGTGACATACGTTACTGGAAGACAACATTTCTGCACTTGTAGTTTGTAGACTTCATCAAAAGATGTCGGCATGCTTTTTAAAACACAGACATGGACTTTGATAACTTTGGAAGCTTCGTTAAAGATAGAAAAGTAGAAAAAGCTAAGAAAATTGTCGAAGAAGGAATAGAAAGGGATAGTTTATTAGTTCACTGAAGCTTTATTTTCTTCTGTAGAATTTGATGTATTACGTAAAAAGCACTTCAGCAATGCAATACCAGAAGAGTCATTTACGAACATTAGTGCCAAGAATCCTCAAGGCTCCGAAAGTTACGATAACATCTGGATTAGTCCCCAGTCACATAAAGCATACACAGGTAAACATAAGAAACCTTCTAGACCAAGGACAAATTAAAGAAGTTTAGATCCCCATAAAAAAAAAATAGCACCAACGGGAAACTCGTTTTTAAAAAGTTGAAAGAGTCCACCTAGTGTCAACAAAACAAACTCCGAATTGTAATTCTCAATGCGACAGATCTAGTTTAATAGTTGCTTCAAATTTCTAATGCAATTCTAATTTAAAAGGAGCCCCGCAAATACTTTAATGTATCTACTTTTATATTCCATTTATGTAGAACTACCAACAGTGGGGTTGTGCTATAAGGACAAGATCACTTGAAACTTTTAAAAACTACTTTGCCCTACATTTATTTAGATACCAGGCCCTTGTCCATGAAAAAAATACACGTTGTAAATGGTTCCTGTAGTAAGACAATTTAAGTATGAGTGTTTACAATTGGTGATATGTAATTTGTAGTACTTGGAGGTACCTACGACAGATATGTGAATTTCTATTGTAGGCAATTCTGGTGTCGTCCGCAAAGGGTTAACAAGTCCTTGGATACCCAATGGCTGGACATGGGGTGGAGTGGTTAGTGATCATTGTCCAGTATGGGCAGAATTTTACACCGGAAAAGATTACGACCTAGGTGACATAGGACTTGGACTAGATGGAGTTCATATCAGACCAGCATGAATTTTATCATCTTTAGGCTTTTATTAATTTTTTATAATTACAGTACACGTGTGATTATTTATGTAAGTGTTTGTGATTTTAGCCATTCTTATATGAAAGTTTAATTTTTTTGCGTAATGATATGACCAGTATTAGATTTTATTGACCTACTGAGTGCTCAAGTATGAACGGCTGAATTTTTATCACCTCATCTGAATAGGGCCTATTCTAACTGCAATTTCTAGGTTCACTACTGGAAGGATGCAAGGTCAAAACGGCATTCATTCAAAGTAAAATCAGCATATTTTAGAAATTTAATTGCATGTATTTAATATGGATGATGAAATTTGATGCTTTAGATCTTTTTTAAATGTGGAGATTCATTGAAATTTTATCTGTAAAGAATGCCGAATGTTACACTTACCCTCAATTTTTACATTTATTTCTCAAATATTTAAACTTTGAAATTGTATCTAGAAAAGGGCCTATTGCACCATGTGAGATTTTAGCATAATTTGTTTTGCCTTCTGTTACCTATTTTATGACAAGGACATCTGTTAATCTATTGTTAATTATGTTTCACAAATGTTACAAGCAAACAAATAATTGCCCACCGGTTTGTTATCTAAGTTTCAATGTTTAGTTATATGGTGACGTTAGCAATCTATTGGGATTAGCCTGCATATTTATTTGAGACTTATGTCCAATCGACTCGTATTTATTTCTGCTTGCAATAAGCATATAGTTTGAAATGTTTGGTTTTACATCTCAAAGTTTAGTAAAACTACAAAGTTGAGCTTCGTGTAGCCAACATTTTGTATGTCCTTGGTAAAACACATAGTATTAATTAATTAACATGTTTTGTAAACGCGTATAAATCTTACTTATTTTAAGTGACAGGTGTCTTATAATAATCTAAGTGATAATGAAAACAATGCAATTTTAATATGATATAATCTGATAATATAGTAGGAATGATAAAAAGTTAGGTGGCCAGTGATTATATAGACAAAAAATGCAATATTAGAATTTGAGTATTTTATTACACTCAATGTGGTCGATTCATTTTGGGTAATAATAGCTTTATATATTATATGCATTTATTTGCACATTATGCTGTATAGGTATAACAACATAGTATTAACTTTTTGATCATTATGTTATAACAAGGTCTGATCTTATATATTGTTTATTTTTTAAAGTTGTAGCTCAATATTTCTGGTGTACCAAACAGTTTGTGGCAAACTAGGTGAGGCTGTCTCGGTTATAAAATTTGACATGTTCCGTTGTCTCGAATAGAGCTTTTTAAGTTTGCTTCTCAAAAATATATCCAAGTGTATATATGGCTGTATCCATCAGAATGGGTTCACAGTGAATTTTATAATCTTATCCATATATCACTGATAAGATGTAAGATGCCTCACAACTGTGATATTGACACTTGGCTTATTAGTCTTCAGCTGATTAACCAATTGAAAAAGCCTTTGCAACCATTTTGCATCATGTGCTTCCGGGCAGAGGGTGCTATTTCAGAGTTCTACTAAATGATATAAAATCCAACCCCCAGATCAAAGTTAAGATTATGGAATTGGCTGAGACTAATATAATAACTAAGTTATATTAGTCTCAGGGAATTAGGAACTCTTTTGTAAATGAAGTTCTGTACCACTAGCCGATATAGGCAATCAGTCGTGGTGACCTCTTCAAGTCTTAGTCTGTCAAGTCAGTGTGGCTTTAAGGGATCCACATCCCAGACAGAATGGTGTGGTACCACACTCTTTATTGGAGCAATACAATCTTTGTTAACACATTGACCATCCATATAGATGAAAATAAAGTCACACACTGCACAGTGCCCTGGTGTTTTATTTGCTCACTGGGCATGCACATTTTACAGTAACAATGCATATACTATTTTGTTTTACACTACTCGTATAAGTGCTACTGTTTTATTTGGTTTTAATTATTGATTTAGTACTGAACTGTTTTGAAAATGAATGCATGTTGTAAAAGTAGGTCATTTGTGGTTGAAAGATCTTATGAGGCGGGGTAGCTACTGGTGTTATTTTTGAATGGGTGAAAATTTTAGATTAAATTCTACCTTGTTACTTGTGATTTGTATCAATCATTGGGCATAAAATGGAGTGGTTCTGAAATATTTTGAAATTTGGATTGCTATAGCTCTATATGTGCGAAGATTTGGATTTCATTGCTACTGCAAGCTAAAATTTTGGATTGGGTAGCACAGCACTTTTCTATATTCCAAAAACGTGAATGCATCCCAGGTATTAAGTTGAAAAATGTTTTGAAAATATTGTATTATGCTCAAATACAATGATCTATAGCATGCCTCAAATGTGTGCATTGTTTAAATTTGAATCCGCCACAACAGTCTGTTAATCAAATTATGTACAAATCCTCAGCTAAGAAGATTCTAGTACGTACTTTAAGGCAACTTCTGTGACAAAAATATATATTTCAATTATATATGAACAAAATATTGTACAAATATATATGTACTGACTGTTGAAATAAATTATTAATATTACATTTAGAATGTTTTTCGGATCTTCAGTTTGAATTTCTTTTACAATGATTCTCAACATCTTCTGTTTTACTGTGTTGTTTTGTACACACTAACCAGCATTTCTTGTTTTACCAAACTGGAACAAAAACAACAGACGACTTACTCGAGTACACGGAAATGACGGTTCGAGTAGCAGGAATTTTGGCGCGAAAACCGGAAAAAAATCTTCGCATGGAAACAGGCGCGTTTGAGGATTGACTGTTCAAATCCCCGATGGTTGCGTAGGCCTCGACAGGATTTTTTTAGGGGCTGGGCAAAAATTTCCTTGCAGAAATTACCATGGGGAGATACGATTTTTTGTGCAAAGAGAAAGGATGTGCAATTTTTTGTGCACCACAAGAAAAGGCCAAAAATTGTCCCACAATACCAATTATCCTTCAGCCTGGGTTTAATAAGTTAATAGCCGTACGTACCAACTCATATCATACGGTGGGCGATGCAAACGACTTATTTAATTGCATATTCGTACAGAACATGTTAGCTTCATACATTCTATATCAATTCTTTGTGTCCCTGTTATTTTGTGCACACCCAATATCATTTCTGGTTTCATCAGGTTTTGTGCACACCTACACACCATTTCCTGTAAAACGCTTGGAAGTGGAATGTTGAGGGATGTAGGGTGCCCCTCCCCAGTGTGCAATGCTCTCACTTAAAAATTGCATTCAAGAGTCAATGGATGCCGCGGTTCGGACTTAACTGACCACAATGCTCGCTGCTCGCAAAAACCCTCCTACAGTCCCCAGTGTTCACCCGAGGGGCTCAGTTGATAAAAAGTCAGGTACCCATGCATGCTCGTCCGCAGGGTGCAAAATAAGCCCTGAAACGGGAAGTGGAGGATCATAGCAAAATACCACCCCCTAACCGGGGGATTTTGCTGAAAAAGGTACCCCTAAACGGGAAGTTTTCTCTGAAAAATTAACAACCAAAAAAACGGTTCCCAAAAAAATCGATAGTTAAAAAAAAAAACGTCAAAACAAAATAATACACTAAATGTTAAAAAAAAATGCAAAATGGTCGCCAAAAGGTAATGCTCGCTGCTCCCACTGGAAAAAGGACCCCTAAACGGGAGGTGTACGTGAAAAAACAACCCCTGAAACTGGAAGTTACAATCATTTGCCAAAAACATACTCCTAAATATGAGGTTTTCCGCCAAAATCGACGCCTAAACGGGGTTCCCGGGAACCCCGTCGAACGGCGAAAAAGGTACCCCTAACTCCCGTTTTTTCGGACAAGCATGCGTACCCGATTTTTTTAAGTGAGCCCCCCGGGAGTGTTCAAAGATATGAATCAACATTTTCCAAATAATAGATTGAAACTTTGTTTTTAGTTTACGCTGCTAATTATAGTAACCAGTCTGTATTTTTAATAACTATTTTTAAAATAAAACTTCGTTAGCCTTGAATGTTTAGCTAATAAGCAGGTTAATAAGATTTTAAACAGAACTATGAAAGAACAAACCGTGAATTTTGCCCAAGATACAACGAGGTCCATGCTAGCGCAGCTAATATGGTTTGCCTTGAACTGATTCTACTATTGCCGGTTGCAGTAAATAACAACACGAAAAATATAGATGTACCAGATTGCAACGTAATGGCGGAGTATGCAAATATTTACAGCACATTCGCATTTCCTGAAATTGCAACTTCAAACGTAACACGCAGACCGCATGGTGCACAACGCACAGTTTCATATACTAAGATATGCCAACAGAAACAACACGTGTTCCTCTAGACTATGAGTGATGAAACTACTTCCGAGCCTGAAACAACATTTTCACATAATGCTTCTCCCGAAAGTACGCCATATGCAGAACAGGCCCCAGATTTGGCAGAATTGGAGTTGTCTGTGGGAGTCGCCTGGCCTATTCACGTCTTCACGTTTGCTATATTAAACCTATTGTTTATACCAGTTATGATATGGCGCATGACGGTGACGGCAAGGATTTATCAGAATATAGAGAAAAGTCCAAAATTCATTGAGAAATATTCGTTTCGCAACTACCCGTATACCATCCGCATGTCTGCCATAGCAATGTGCCTAATTAGAGGATCTCTTATGCTATATGATCCGTATTTCGTTGAAAGTAAACTCGGAGCAGAAATGTTGAGAATCGCATGGAGTCTGGGTTTAACTGCCATGACTGCATCGTGTCTAATGCTTCACATGTTTGCAGTTGAGTTATGTTACGTTTATGGCGTTGTTAAACCACTCTTTATGCCAAAACATTTACATGTTGTATTTTTTGTTGGATTTCACATGACTCTAGCCATTGTTTCCGATGTTTTAGCGGCTTTGAAGGTATCCGGCGTTATGATACTTGCCTGTCAAGCAGTCAATATGACTTTTTTTACATTATTGGCATTGATGTTTTTTCGTGAGGCTATGAAAATCATCAACCGTAAAAATAACTTTTTCACACTACGACTCCATTCAATACTTGGACCTTCACCTGGAAACGGATACAGGCAATCAAAAGGTTCCGTTGGTCATGTAGCAAATTCACATTCTAAAGCCAGCGGCCACCCACAGGCATCTAGAAAAAAAACTGATAGTATTATAGAGTCTCTTCACGATGACAATTTTGAATTCGATATAATATTTGTTTCAAAAGCTCTAGACCAGTTCTCCAAGGTACTTGTTCTCAATGGGATAGTTGTATTATTGACAGCTAGTTCATATATCGTTACATTTTCATATAATGATTTTGAACATCCCTCGAACGTCAGAAAATATGGTGTGAAAGTTTGGCTAATAATGGTTTCTTTACACAGAGTTGCAGAAGTCTTAACATTGTTACCTATCTTGGCATGCATTGAATTAGGTGTAAAAATGACTTACGATTCAATGACATGTAATCAACCAGAGGAGCTGAAAAAATTAGCCGACGCTTTAACTTCTAAATCAGCGAAAACTAGTGATCATATGGACCTCTCAACAAGAGCTAAACTTGATCTGATAGGACGCAGAGTATCTCATCAAGTTAAAGATTCAGGTTTATCAGTGCAAATGGAATTAGCTCCAAAAAGGCCTAAAAGCTTTACGCATACTAGTCAACGAAACGCATTGTTTAGAAGCCATATGAGTGAAGCTATACCAGGAATGACCCTTTCAGATGGCAGCCATGCAGATTCTTCAAATAACTTGAAGCAAATGGCTAGAATTACTAATAGTATTGATCATGATCACCCTAAGTCTAAGATAGCTAAAAATCTATTATACAATGAGCATATGTCCCATGCTTTAGAAGCATATGCGAAACAGGGCTCCTTTGTTGTGAATGTGTTGGATAGCAGCGAACAAGACTTGATACCCGAACAGTGGAGGAATGACTTTATAAGTGATCGTAGGTCAAGCACTTTTAAAGACAGTGTTGATGAAAGAGATAGTGAGGACGGTGATTGACTTCAAAAGTTTCTTAAAATTATAAATCAGTTATTCCTCCTTGTGGCTTGCCGAGCTTTTACACCGGATTTTGATGTTAAATATAAAAATGTACTTATCTATTTAAATAATTATAAATTAAATTTATAAATCAAGTTTACAATCAGCCCCACCATGACGCGTTGTTACTATACATTGATGGTGACCTTGAGACAGAGCTGGGGAATGTAGTTTTCTTCAATATCAAGAGCTGCATCACAGTACGACCCAGTTATAATTATTTTGCAAGCTTTCGATTCTAAAGACACTGAAGCGATCATTCATCTTCCGCGCGTCTCCATGAGATGTCGCCAGCATTGATGAAGATGTGAAGAACTGGTGACGTTGGAGAATTAGTATTGAAAGCTAAATTGTTTGAAATACAGTTGATTTGCTTTTACTGTAGTCCAATAAATAGCCATGGAGATACAAGTATATTGCATGCACGTGTGATGCAGACATTCCACACGTACATGTATTAATTAACAAAGAAACAGCGGTACTTTATTCAGCATACACTTGCAATTTTCATTAAATTATACTTATAATACTGTACCAAATGAATGTATTGTATTTTCAGTCGCATTGTACTCCAAGTTATTTTTTATATAAACCACGCCTACATTCAAAATTTTAACAATAAATCTCCATTCAATGGATTTCCTATTCAAAAGTACGAGTAATTAAAGCGGCACAGCTAAGGCTTAGTATAGATCCATGTCGCATAAAGTGAACGTGTTTGATAACGGTGGTCGGTAAGCCCGATACGCGCGTTCCTAAATTAATTCAAGAGGCAAGCGGCATCATACCATTTCATGAATTTTGTATAATTAATTTTGTAATTACTTAGGGAGTGATTTTCATGCCATTAAATTGACTTTTAACTTTGAGTTTGTGGATCACCGGAACTGCGTCAAGCATATTGTTAGTAGTGACGTTAGATACATGTATGTATGTATATTACAGGTGGCGCTTTTCTGTCAACTGTTGGAAAATCATGTTCCTGGAAGATTATTAGGATGTTTGGTGCGCATGTATATTCTAGCAACTTGTTGGGTTTCGAAAGATAAAATAGTCCCACAAGTATAATTAGTAATTCGATAGATCAGATGTTTCCTATGTTTAGTTCTGGTATCACAGATAACATTGGTAACATTGGTTCTAGTATTAAATAACGCGCAAATAAACGCCGCACTGTTGATCGGACACCAGAGACAGCTGCTGCACAAATCTTATAGAATCTTCACACAAATATTTGTACCGTTAACTATAATCAAATTTCCTTTCATTTTAAATGCTCTAAGGTTTAAGTAGCGTGGTAACAAACAATAAAGGCCTATGGAAATTTTAAATAAATGAGGGCAAAATGGATAATTTCGCTTTGATTTCTAAAATTTTTTGTCAGTTAATGCGTAGAGCGTAATTTCCCTAATATAGACTTCTGAATAACATGTCTATGGAATCGGTCTTTCTGATCGGTCTTCAATAGTATTTAGGAAGAGCAGGTGTACTTTTGGCGATAACAATAACCACAGTGTGAAGACGATCGACGCCCGTTGGTTCGTGAAAGTACACAAATCTTTACTGGCACCATGTCATATTTGGTACAGAAAATACATAGTTAGCCCAAACTTGCTCTTTGTACGCCCTTGTGGAGCCACCCGTGAGCTTTGGTCGCGAAGTTACCGTGATGCAGCACTTAGTGAATAGTAAATGACGCAGTTTTTCGCGCGATTAATTCACAGTATACAGCATACTGGGAACATTTTGGTTTCCGACCGGCGGCTTCACCAATTATGCGCAAATGGTTTAGTATTTACATCACTGCAGACGTACATAGAGGTGTTTCGACCAGTGATGCACGTATATGCAATTCGTATGCCCTTTTGACACATTGATATTTTTAAAAATGCAAAATTGCAAATTTTAATTAGATGGCATTATGTTAGAAGTGCAGCTACTATCCCCATTTATCTGGTCGGCAGAAAATGTGTTGTCTGCTGCTAAAGTCATCCAATTTAATAATCAGGTGAATCGATAATCATATTATAAGATTTAATTTATTTTCGAAATAGTTTTGGAATGTTAATTATGCCTATGTTTATATGAAAACAGAAAAAGTTTGTTGCTAAGCGCTTATCAGAAGAAATATGACTATGATCAATATTTTTAATTAGATACTACATAACGTATTTTGCAAAAACTTAATGGTTTGCTAAGATTCCTCTTGTATTATCTTGCTAAGATTCCTCTTGTATTATCAAACTCATTGTTACAAGAGACTTTTAGACCTGTTTCGTTTTACACTTGCAAGATGCCAAAATTGCATGGCTACTTGTAGTAAGCATGTCCACAGTTTGGTAGACGCACAGTAACGATGACAACTGCATGTCCGCTGGCACATAATAA
>JAOXYB010028456.1:0-11986 GCA_028565635.1 Phoronis ovalis
TACTTCGTTGTAACTCAATACAATCATTTTAGAACATTTTGAATTTTTTTCAAAATTTGACCTTTGACCTTCAAATGCCCTTTTGACCTTAAGGTCAACAATGGCCTACCCGTATCAAGTTCCTAGCTGTAACCGTCTTCGAGATATAGCTTGCTGAAAATTGGAAGAAAAAGAAACAGTAAAAGAAGAAGAAGAAATCATACAAAACCAATAGGCTTGCTCCCTTATAGGAGCAACCCTAAATACAGAATTTGCCAAACAAACAATGAGTGAGAGTAGTAGCAATGAATTAAGATATGAGAAAGCTGAAGCAAAATACATACTTTGAGACAGAACTGTATTACAATGCCAACAAAGAATAATCCACACAGCAACCTTTAGGAATTGCATCTTATAACTGTTCATGCCCATGACTCCATTACAAAACAAATTTCAGTAATAACATGCAGTGCTTTTCTAGAGACTTTAGAGAAAAGTAGTTGACAATTATTCTTTTTACTGTTAGCCCTGTGCTGCATGTAGATCGAGTTCAAAGCAACCAACTTGTTGTCAACATTAGATGATCAGCTAATAAAAAAAAACATGGACTGTGATGGATAGAGAAACACTTCCTTGTAGAGATTAATGGGTCACGTATCATATATCTGGTTACTTTTGTTTCCTTTTTATTTTCCAGAATTCGTTAATTCAAAGTAGCAGCGTCATGATTTGCATACTCATATAATAGAGCCAATTTCCATTGCAATAATATTTGTCCATTAATAATTGGCAAAGTTTTAAAAGTTCAATTTACATAACAAGTTAATAAAACACCAGTAATTGTATATTAAAAAGTTACATTTGCAAAAGTCATGACATATATCATATGGCACAGGAAAGTAATGATTTTAGTCACTGATTGAACTGTCACTGAACAGGGATATGTTGCCAAATTTAATTGGCATCAAAAACAAATTTCTTTGCTTTGACACGTCTACCATTAATTGACATTTAAAAATAGTTATGGCCTAATAAGTTTCATTTTTATCTCCAAATAACATAATTTGTAATACCAATTTGGCATTATAAACTTTCCTACACAGTTTCTAAATATAACTTTATTTAGTCTAAGAGTACTTTGGAATTTGCCTCATATACCCAGGAAGTGCCAAATCTTGGGGCCTCAGATAAGAAATACAACCACCATATCAGCGTAAAAACAGGTTTGAAGACATTGTGACTTTGGTTGTTTTAAGACAAATATTTTTATTAATTAGGGTTGCTAATTCTCCTATAAGGGAGCAAGCCTATTGGTTTTGTATGATTTCTTCTTTTTTCTTTTTCTTCCTCCAATTTTCAGCTAGCTATATCTCGAAGACGCTTACAGCTAGGAACTTGATACTTAAAGTGTGACATCCCTGGGGTAGGCCATTGTTGACCTTGAGGTCAAAAGGTCATTTTGAAAAAAATTCAAAATGTTCAAAAAAGATTGTATCAAGTTACGACAGCATAATTTTGATGACTTTTCAAAGTATTTCAGTACCAAAAGGTGTTTTTTTTGTATTTTTTGGCATGTTTTCAATTAATTTATGGATCTTCCAATTTTCACTAAGCTATACCTTGAAGACTGTTACAGTTATGGACACAGTACTTGAGTTGTGACATCTCTACCTGATAACATTGCTGACCTTGAGGTCAAAGGTCAAATTTTGAAAAAAATTCAAAATGATGTAAAATGATTGTATTGAGTTACAACGAAGTATTTTAGATGATCTTTGAGAATATTTGGTTACTAAAAAGCTTTTTGCCATCTTTCCAATTAATTTATTGATCTTCCAATTTTCACTAAGCTATATCTTGAAGTCTGTTACAGTTAAGGACATGATATGTTAGGTTTAACATCCCCAGGGTAGGCCATTGCTGACCTTGTGGTCAAAAGGTCATTTAGGGGTCAAAGGTGAAAATTCTAAAATTGCTCGAAATATTCCAAAATGATGGTATTAGGTTATAAAAAGGTCATTTTGATGACCTTTAGAATATTTAGGTATTAAAAGGTGAATGTTTTTAACCATCTTTTAAATTAATTTTATGGAAAAAACATACTGCAAGTCATAGTGTTTAGTCCAATAGTGTTTGTACTTCGACATGTGACCTTGATGTCAAAAGGTCATCTGGAGGTCAAAATTCAAACTCTCAAAATTCAGAAAGCACAGAAGGTAATTTAGAGGTCAGGTAACGTTCATAAAAGCCAATATGAGCAACCCTGCCTTTGCTAAAAGGCTATCTAGTTTTCCTTCAGTCAGGCTAAAATCAAACATGGAAAAACTTTATTCAAAGAAAATAACTGAGTCATTTCCTTACATCTCACTATTGAATACTTTACTATGCAAATAAACTGAAACAAGGATGAAGCTTCAAATATTTTGAAAATGACACATTTACGAATAATATATTGTATCATAGTATTAATGATATTTATTATTACAAATGAGTAAAGTTTAGTAAAACATGAAAACATATACAGCAATACATTTGTACCAAAAATAAACACCAGATGGGCACCTATAGCTACAGTGTAATAGGAAGTAATGCATTTCAAAGGTTCCCAATACTCAGATATATTTTGGAAAAAATATTTGAATGGGAGTTTTACATTCATTTGCTAAACAGCTTGCACACCAGATAGATTCACAGGTAATTAATATTCATACATAGATGGAACTGGCGTTTCTTTGCAAAATTACTGTGAAAAATTATTTTGTTTATATGCATTATACGGTAAAATAGACAGTTATACACAGATGTAACTACTGAAATATCTATGATTTACGAATAAAAAAGTCTTCTAAATAATAATTTTCAACTTGACAGTATATGATTCAGATGTGGATCGATGTATCAGATAATAGTCAGTTTACTTTAAATCCTTTCTATAACACTAAAACAAAAAGCTGAGCATGGATCTTGCTAATTAAAAATAATTGCATTGTTCAAAAGTATCATAATATTGGCTTAAAACAGTTTTCGGATTTGAGTAATTGTAAGATTTTTGTATAACAATCTATAAATGTAATCATTAAAAGTTTGTCTGAAACAAAATTGTAATATATGGCTTGCCTATTAGTTAATCATGTTTATTTTCATCAACAGGGAAGATCCTTAATAACATCAACATAATCATACTCATAATCCGCAGTATAGTCACCAAACTCACAAATGGGACATTCATAATCTTGTTGTTCATGTTTTCCTGTTGCGAACTTAATTTCCAGCCTAATTGTCTGTCATATAGAGATTTTTACCAAGGTTCACTAATAAATTTTGGTTTTCTATCCTTGTCGTGTACACTTCTGCACTACTCATAGTTTTGTGACGCATCCTGAATTTCCATATTTTGACGAGAATGCTCCAATTCTGTTATATGCCTACAGAAATGCATACACAATTACACTGGGTCAATTTTACTTTGTTGCACTTGAGTAGTTGCAATCATAATTAAGTTTTGACCTAGGAGTCACAGTGCCTGTCAAATACATTGGTCTATATAGATACCGATTTTACCTAGAGTTTAAATACTTATAAGTTAAACATAAATTTTGCTATATACAAAGTACCGATGTGATATTCTGAGATTTTATGTGACAGTATAGTACAATAGTAGATCTATTTGAAAGTAAAATACACAGTCGGTAGCATCCATATAAATCGCATTTCAAATCTCATCAACATGACCTAGGAAATCTGTCTGATAAAGGCAACTGACTCTCAGCTTCGTAAAACAAAACAAAGGCAATATTGCCAAGACTTTGCTAACATTTCGTCTAGATGCATGGATATTTAAAAAAAAAATGTTTAGTACAGCTGCTGAATTATTAAGTATTCTATACAGGTATACAAAGGTAATAAATTCTCACCACTGCAGAATCATGCATGAACATCAAGATGGCCACAACAGCCAGAAATACAAGGCCACCATCAGTTCCACCTATTGCTAGAGCAAGATAATCTATAACAAAACACATAAAACACAAAAAATGAAGATTCGTGTAATGTTTTGAAAACAGCACTCATAAGGAAAAGAACTAATAAAATTAATTAGTAACTGTATGTTTAATTTGGATTCATTGTCAATATGCTCTAAATTCCATTACTGTCTGTTTATTTTGAAATGAATACATTAAAGACAATTTTGTATTTGAATATTACTTCAAAGCCTTAAACAACATTTTAAAATGTTCGGAAGACTTAAAATGTTTACCAATAAAACAATTCAGAACATATGCTGGGACTTTTGGTTCCAGATTTAATTGTTGTAAAATATATAACATCTTGCATCATAGTCTTTAATATTTATATTTAGAATATTCTGCTGTTCTGGAGTATTTGGGATATATATACCGTATTATTTGTGTTTGGAGTAAATATAATATATAGCAGGAATATAAAAAAATTGAAAATGTATTCCGTAGTGCTTATATTTGATAATTTAAATTTGTTAATTAAAACATCATGTTCATTTCATTGCACCACTCTAAATGTTTGCAGTCAAATTTACTGTTAAATTTTTCAAACTATGATTGTTTTAACTATCATTTCAGTTATTAACTAATATTTAATACTATAAAAACACAAAATGTATGACATAATGAATTTGAGCGGTGTTACAAAAAATGCACAATTCAGGTTTCAACTCCTTATTTCTAGCCCTTAAAAAATATTAGAAACTTAATTTGTTTTTAGATACATCTTGTTTGGCATTTTTGTTCACATCATGAAGATTCACAAAATTTAGAATCATGTCAGTATTATATGATTCTATAAGCTCATTACCATAAAATATTGAGTCCAAAGTTTTATTTTTTAAACTGTATTTCATGCAAACAAACCATTATACTGACTATGAAATCATTAAAAAAATCCTGTCACATTTCACGCATCATTAACAATAATTACAGAATTGATGTTCATATAGAATCTGCATCTGTTAGGAAGTATAATATCACCGAGTCTTTGTCAATCTGACAGTGTGTGAGAATCTGAGATCATATGACCACATCCAATATTCTGTTAGTTTAGCCCTCATAAGCCTTGTCATCATGTGATCTCAGATTTTTGCACATTGTTAGACTGAATGACTGTGAGAGTCTAAAGCTCTCAAAAATTAACAAAATAACATGTTATGTTTCCAACATGTGACTAAATTTAACTACTTGACTACTTTAAAAATGAATAATTGTTCTATAAAAAATGTTTGTTGTGGTTTGCATTTTCACCCTTCAGCAGAATCATCAATCTGACGTTCTTGAACTTAAATGCATGTATACATAAGCACCTATTTACCTGTTTCCTGTATGGCATTTTCACCAGTACGTTCATAACCATCAGCTACTCATGTAACAAATCTTGTTGACAGTATCACTTTTTCTCCTACAGTTTGAGCAACAGCTGTACCCTTTGTGTGGGTTTTAAAATGAATTGATGCTGTCAATGTTGCTGTAGTTGTTGTTGCACGAGACAATATAAGTGGGTGGAGCAATGGTGGAATATCTTTGTATTATTCTGACAGCACTCTGGTCCGACGGCTCGCTGGTCCAACAGCTCTCTAGCCCGATGACTCGCTGGTCTGACAGCTCTCTAGTCCGAAGGCTCGCTGGTCCAACAGCTCTTTAGTCCAAAGGCTCGCTGGTCCGCCATGGAAATTTTAAAAAACGAGCAGAGTAGTCTTAATCCTTTATGCGAACAAAATATCCGGGTAATATATAGTTTACACCACAATAACCGCCGTCTTTCAAAAAAATTTGTTGTAGTGTTTGAGTCCCGGGGTTGAGTAGTATACCACGACTAGATCTTTTTATTTAATTTGCATCTTTTAAAGTATTGATTAAAACGCAGAGTGTGCAAGTCTCCAACAACTAATGTTAGAAAATGCGTTTTTGCATCAACATAAAGTACAAGTACTCAAACAATTTTAAGATATAAAAAGTAATATGGAATTTTTATTTATCTATTGAAAATTAACAGTAAATAAAAGTAAATATGCGTCAAACATTTGGACATGGACTGGAAAACATACTAGTTCGTAACAGGAAAGAATAAATGTGATAGTAAGAAAGGTGAAAAGAAATACTCACATAATATGCTTGGCTTTAGAACAATACTCACTGCCCTGTATATATTTTACTATTTATTATTTAAAATTATTTCCAAGTCATCTGTATCATATATTGGTTCTGGATTTTCCATCCAGAATCTAGAGTCTGTAATCTTTGTTTGACGAAAACAAATAACAGATGTATCATTAAATATGTCACTGAAGTTAGAACATTGCACTAATGGAAGCTCTTCCACAAATGGCATACTTTTTGCAATATAAACTAACGTTTCTTCAAAAATTCTTGCAGGAATGTTTTGTTTCATATTTGAAAAACTGTTGCCAATAATCGTCAATTGAGAAATATTCATATTCCAATTAGCCCATAACAAGTTATTATACAGTGCTTTTCCACAGTGCGGCATATAAAACAAAGTATGCTCACTAGTTCCTCTTTTCCCTTCTTCATTTTCATCAATGATTACAAATCCAAAATCTTTCAGTATTTTTTTTTCATCTTCAGAAAACATTGGATCATATGCAAAACAGTTATCAATTTGTGTTACATCTTTTATCAGCAGTAACAGCGCCATCTGGTATCTTGCTATGTAACACGATAAAAATGTGCCTAGACCATAGCAAACAATAGACTTCCAAGGAAACACAGAGTTTTTTCCACTGACATGTTTACAACGAAGCTGTACACTAAAGTCCGAATCCGAAACTAACTCATTACAAGTTTCGGATTGTTGATAAGCATTACCACGAGTACAGCTTTCTGAAGCAACTCCACGTAAGTCCTCATTCAAATGAGTTGAAACTTTATTCAGTATTTCCTGAAAATTGCTCCAAAATTCGCTAACAATCAAATCATTCTTCAGCTGTAGAATCCTTACTTTTGCTTTGCCAATGTCAATAGACTCATTCTCCTGAACCTTTCCTGCAGGTAATGGTAAACCATGTTTTGGAATTTTTGAACGCTTCTTTCTCGAAACAATTTGAAAATCCATACTTTAGTATATTATTTGCTTTACTTCCAACAAATCACAATGCTCGGGTCATTTTCAATTTTCTCCTCCAGTTCCCGATGACTTAAACCTAAAATGAAACTTTATCGTCACTAACAATTTTTATGAAAAAATAACAATGAAAAAATAATAAATACATCCACAATGAGATGTAACAGGTACGACTTTATAGTTGCAAAAAGTAATATATAATGGTTTTTATTAATACGCTGAGATATGTAGGAAGAGTTTGCTCAAAAGTTTGATTCCCTTTGTGCGTGCTTCTTCATGGTGCAATGGTTCGTGAAATAAGGAAATACTTGTGGGACGCATATATGTCCTCGACTATAATATCAGTTTTAAGTACCCTGTTCATTTTTTCATAAATTAAAATTGAATAATAAGATCACATTTTAGCGATTTCTTATTACATTTAGATAAACTGTAGTCACCCATAGCACTGAGTGATACTGTGTTCTGCAGAAGTTTCAAGAATTTTGTGAAGAACACTCTGCAAACTTTAAGTACTTTTTAGATCAGGTTTTTAATCCCTAATGAAAGTTTACAGTACTTGTTACAAAAAAGACATTCATGCCAATACATCCACCCCAAAATCCAATTCATATACCACAAAATTCAATTCATCTACACCAAAATTTACCACCAATGATGAAAAACATAACCCTACACAAACCTTTTTTGCAGCATATCTCATCGTAACTATGTTTACCATCAAAAAACGAGTCAATTTTCGGGTGCCTGCTTGGTGAACGAACTTCTGTCTGCAATTTAACAGGATACATCTGTAGACGTCGAATAAGATTATGAATCAGACCAAACTGAATCAACTTCCTGAAGATAAAATAAAAAACATTATAAAAAAGTATGAATCATACACAAACTAGTAAGAAGACCCCGGGGACATGACGGGGGTCCAGCTGGACCTCCCAGACCCTTTCAGTAGCAATACCTAATTCGAGCTCCAAAATGCTGTAGGTAGCGATACCCAATGGTAAAAATCTTGGCAGTAGAGATATCAAAAGCAAAAATGTTAGCAGTAAAGATACTAAATTACCAAATTTCTGTCCATTAAGATACCAATGGCTAAACATCTTGTCTGTCATTATACACTGAAGCTATAAAGTATTAACTTCTCCTTTTGCAAATGAGCAAATAAATTAGACAAAACAAAAATTTTACTCTGTAGCAAAAAAAGTTGACTGTAGAAATACCAAAATAATGGTAAAATAATCAAGAGTAGAGATACCAAACTGGGTAAACTCGCTTACAGTTGAGATAACAAAATTGCAAAATCGCTGGTAGTAGAGATACCTAGGACCCCAACAAACAGACCCTTTCCAGGGGGACCGCAGTATCACTTTGGATGGAAGTCATATCCCCGGGAAGACACAGTCTCGTTTAACGTAGAATCTGTATGTCTTTTCACTTAGCTGCTGTTACCTTCACCACCAGGTGGGTGTGCAGATCATATATATTCTCCCTCCATTCCAGTTGTTTGTTTGTCTGTTCAACAACAGGATATTGCAAAATGTTACGGACAGATTTGGATGAAACATGGGGTAAGGTGTGTTACTAGGACAAATTAATTAGATTTTGGTGAAGATCCGGATGCTATTCAGAAAAATCCAGATACTATCCAGAACAACCACCTGGGGTTACACTACCGAATGGCATAATTTCCAGTATTTCAGACTGGAACCTTTTTCATTAGATAGGATTTCTTTAATCTGCATGGTAGGGTACATGAATATATCCTATTAATATTAATAATTCAATCCAGGAATTTCAAATTGCATTGTCGTTTTAGTTCGTGATATCTCAATGATAACTAATTTATTGCATGATTAAGTATCAGTGATATTTATATTGCACATTAGTTATGAATATTAGTGTCATTTCAAGTTTTCTTGGAACAGTCAAATAAAGATTTAAGGCAACCAACAGTTTTTGATAAAAAAGTAAGGCTGTTATCAGAGTTAAATTCAAACTTCCATTATTTACTTTACTTTGTGAATTAAAGCAAACTCTCTATGTATCAGAGTTTTCAAGATCTTAGTAAAAACAATTTTGACGAGTGTAACAGTAATACCAAATTTTTGGATCAACAGTTGAACCACTTTCCAAGTTCATTAGAAAATACTATTTAGCCTCTAATATCCGTCCACCTATGGTCTTCTTAAAACCACCTATGAATCGTCTGTGATGTACTTTCTCTGGAACAAACACAACCAGTCGGCTTTATTGGAAGTAATCAAGGACAAAATTATATCCGACCTGCACTTTGACCTAAACTAACCCTGTGCTGAATATGAAGATGATCTGATATAAACTGACCCTGTTATTGCGAGACTAAGAAGTGTTACATACGCCACTACAGGATGACTAAACGCCTATCCACTATCTAGTGATGCGCACTAAAATGTTCCTTTTTTATTACAAATGTCCAAATCGTATACATTTCACGTACCTTTCATCCACTTTGAGTGAGTGCGGGATGTATCTTGTACAAAAATCTTTCACAGTAGTACCAGGTGTCAAATTACAATATAGAGAGAAGACATCTCTGAAAGCTGGCAATGAACCACCTGCAACAATATACCAAATTGCTAGCATATTTCTGTTAACTGTAACTCCATTATGTCACTTTGCAGTATCAACCCATGGGAGTCTATAGGGTTCAAACTAGAAATCATACAAAGGCCTGGTGGCTAGTCACATCAGGAGGAGAATGTGGTATTCAAAAGTCTATTATATACTGGAGACAAAAGTGTCTATGGTGAAAACAACCACAGGACATTATTTTTCTGGCCAGAGGCAAACAACTGTATGAAGAGGTTATACAGCTCATCACAAAGACTGGGAGCCATATAAATAGGTGGGTACAGTAAATATACTTAATGCTACAAAATGATCTGATAATTCAACACATACACACACACGCAGAATGAGAAACTAGTTTATGGAGCATGTTAGGGTTTGTCCTAACACATTATTACTGCACTGTGCAAATAGGAAAATTTCCTAAACCTTTTAGTATTATGCACTTTTAGTCTAGACATGTTATTACTTACTGTGTCTTGCTACATACTTCACACACTCCGATTGTAAATGACTATCTTCAGCCAATTTATTGATACGAGGAGTTATTGTGTATACATTCGAATACTAAAAAACAAAAATTTAAAATGATACAATGAAACATTACACTGAAATATAAGTAACTAGAACATGAATAACAGACAATTCCGCATTGTATCTTCTAAAAAAAGATATCTTGAACCTGTGTAGCCGGCCTTATTAGCATGTTCGACCATGTCGCTTCACAGACCACAGAAAAGTCTACAACAGTTATACAATTTTTGGGCTCTTACAAGGTGGCAGTCTGAGCAGTTTGATACATCTTTCATTTTTAACTAATACCGTAAGTAAAGCAGTGACTAGAAACACAATATTTTTATTGGCCTGATTGCAGCTGTAATACATCAATAACAATGCACTGCTTACCTGGAAAACTGGAGTGAGTTTCACCAGCTTTAGGTATCTGAAACAGGAACGAAAGTGTAGTGCATGCTTAAAATAACTAAAATATAATGTACTAAAACACATATAATTTCTTTCTTGGCAATTTACAGACTGAAAAAATAATCAAAAATTACATGATAACAACTGCAATGAGGAATGTCCTTTATGAATAATCATATTATCCCAGAATCAAAAAGTAGTGCATGAAAGCCTAAATGCAAGTACACATACAACATTATTTATTTATATGTTGTTGTTTTATGCAAGACTTAAACATCAGTGCTCTGAACAAGTTTGATGTTCTTGTGACATTACTAATAGAGACAAAATTTTTCTGCTCATTTACACTCACACAAGGTTTTGCAGTGTGGCTTTCACTAAATTTATTTCTACATCTGCTTCAGCTGCAATCCTTGCTACATGATTGAAACCATCCACATATGGTAAAATCTGAAAAAAATGACTGCATATTTCATATTCTCAATGCATCAGAACATCACATGAGTTACAATTTGTTCATACAATTAGTATAACTCTGTCATGAAAAAGTTTTGACACTCCAAATGAGAGCAATATCATTCATCAGAAAATGGTCTAAACCATTTGACAGTATCCTTCTTGACTGAAAATACTCTCTGCATGATTCACCCTGTACGAAAGAGTGAGAGATCCAACAAGTAAGGGCATGTGAGAGTGACTGCATGATTCAGCCTGTACGAAAGAGTGAGAGATCCAACAAGTAAGGGCATGTGAGAGTGACTGCATGATTCACCCTGTACGAAAGAGTGAGAGATCCAACAAGTAAGGGCATGTGAGAGTGACTTAGCAAGCGATTGAGTGAGTACGCGTGGGAGTTTGTATGAGTGACTTATAATTTCCTGCCAAACTTACTTGCTGTATTGTCGAGCACTGAGAAGACACGGCACTATTTTTATCTACTAGAAAGATTGGCACATCAAAATCATTAACAACGGTCGAGTCTTTGCCGCTGGTTACTACTTTGAGATATATGAAGTTAGACTTGTCTGGAAGAGAAAATTTGATTTGCTACGACTTGGCTCTATATGTGGCTATATTTCACCACATACTTATGAATGAGCATGCAGATAATAGCCATCAGCTGTTTTAATTTGTAATTTCTATACACTACTTGCTAGTTGCATTCACTTGGTGGAGCCACTGGACACACACCTCAATGTTCCCAGTTTGCTGCATATTTTGCATGAACAAAGACGCTGTTCTCCTGTTACAGTCACTAATCACTATATGCTAAGGAATGCTTGTAACCAGACGGGTGCCTCCACCAAGTGCATGCAAATAATTTAGTACAATGACAAAGCAAAAAACCGATGTAACAATAAGTTGA
>JAOXYB010028467.1:0-15244 GCA_028565635.1 Phoronis ovalis
AAGCCGTTATAGCAACACAAAGAAAAGGGTACATACGCCGACGCCGACGACGCCGCATGCAGTACGACTATATGCCCTTTCACTATTACATAGTGATGGGCATAAAAAGGCAAATATTACATCATCACATTCACCAAACTTTAATTATATTACAAATGGACATCGCGATTCTCATGGGTATGATCCTCTCATAGGAATTATGCTTCATGCTCCTCATACAAATTATGAATTTTGGCTCGGAATAAGTGTCTGGATTAAACCGCCACTGAGGTGTTTAACGTACAACTATGCAGCAGAAATGGCACACAATGTCAACAGTACTGGTTGAAGATGAGAACATAAGTAATCTACAGGACACGGTTACACACCAATAGTGGTGCCACCTAGATGTAATATTGGTGAGAAAAATCAACTCCTTTCGTTTATTAGTATAGATTTAACTTCATAATACAGGTGAAAACCAAACATAGATAAAATGTTTATCATCTCGTAACAGATTGAACTACTTATTTTGCAATTAATAAACGTTCACATAAATCGCTACCCCCTCTATCTTCAAAAATACACGTCACAATTGAAAATCCAATTACTATTATTTGCCTTTAGATTCAATATTCTTATTTCCAAAATTTGTATTTCCTTGAGAAATTAATGTTAGCTGCATAACTAAAAATTGCTATTTGCTTATATCTTAGAATAAGACAGGCAGCGAAAAATACAATACATATTCTGTAAATGGGAAAGATTTAATTTGAACACAAAGCGCCTGAGGATTTCCCAGATTTAATCATAATTATACACTGCCCCGATGATAGTGGCACTGACCTAATCAAACAAACATCCCACTAGAATAATAAACTTAAGGTACATGTAAGTGAGAAAAATATATTAACAAATATGGACCTTAGATTTCAACTTTTGTTACAAAGTCATTGGAGAAATGTTATGCAATTGTTATGTAATTACCCTGAGATACTCTTGAGATCTTCAGTTCAGGTTTTGGCAGTATCTGATGACGTATGCAAGGTGCTTGGCCGGATACAGGAAGTGGAGGTGGTTGGTTCGACTGGGGCTGTAATAAAAGCAGTGTTGATAATACAGTAACAATGAAACCGGTACACAACAAATACTTCTTGATCAAGGTTAATATACAACAATATGTTATGGTTTAAAAAGATGTTTGCTAACCAGGACAAATATGGTTAACAAATGCTTATTGGTGATATTTTTGTAACTATGAACACAAATTAACATATTAAGAACATGTGAGGGCTGCTTTACACTAAGTTTCTATGCTTACTGCTGATTGAAGTGGTGGTGGAGGCCTTGTTACTACATTAGAGGTAGTCTGCACTAAACGCACAACAGTCCCAGGTCTTAGAGCTGGAGGACCAGTTGGTATGACGTGGAGGTGCTGCTGCTGCTGAGCCGGAATCACATTAACATAGTTACTTGTAGGTGTAGGTGTAGCTATTTGATAACGAACCTGTTGATGAAAATGTATATTGCCCATTTAAGTTTACCACTACATAAAATTCTGTCAAAATGTCAATTTTTAGCTAGTAGATTCATCAGAAGTCTTTCTTTTTAGATACAAGTAATAACATTACACCAGTATGAACACAGTTTATGAAACTGTTCAAAATTTTCATTTAAAGTTAATGCTGGGTAAGAATACCATCCTCTCGTGACAGCTATGCTAATGACATAAGGAACAAAACCAACATGTAACAAACCTGCTGAGTGGGTACACTATATGCAGCCCGACTCTGATTGACAAGACGGACCATATTTGCAGTATTTGAAAGTGTAGACGCCATCTGTGCTGGCTTGATTGATTGCATTGTGGTGGAAGGTTGGGTATTGCGTACAACCATTGTGGCTGTAGTTTGCTTTGCACGTTTACTTTCAAGGAGATGTTTTACTGGATACGAAGTTTTGTGTGCAGCTTTTTTATCATCATCATCTGTTAGATCTATTACAGCACCAGCTACAACTGTGTTTGTTTTTGTCTGTACCTACAAAATTAAAAAACATGCATTCTTGTTAACTAGTTATACTTCAAATCACAATTCACACATAAATGGACAACTTTGTTTACAATGAAATACAGAAACCCAATAAGTCTTGTAGTTAAATAAGCTTGCAATAATTCCACTAACCACTCAATCATTTGCAATTTTTTTAAACTTTAATAACACCTCAGTACCAATGATCTAAAATATTAGTTAGTCCTGTGCAGGAATTTATTTGTATGCAGAATTTTTTTAATTTCCATTGTGCTGGAAAAAATCAAACAGAAATAGCAAATTATGATAATAAGTCACAAAAGCACAAATAAGATTCCAAGCAGATAACAGGTATATGAAAATTTTACACATGCTAACAATCCATTCCAGAACCCATATAACACACATTCCAACAAAAGGTATATAAATAACACATAATCCCACTATAATGGAACTGTCAACAAAAAAATACCCCAGATCTGAATTTCTTTATACAGGCATTACAGCAAAACACTTATCTGACCTTTACTGTTATTGTTTCAAACCAAAATCAAACCTACAGTTTTGTATTTGCAGGCTACTTTTTGGCACTCATTCGGTGCAAATTTGTACACCCAGGGTACTCTCATTCAATGTGTATTTTTTCTGCCAAACTTTTTACCATGGGATATCTTTTTATGTTTATTAGACAATTTTCACAATGGGGGTGGTTTTTGCAAATGTGTTTTTTACGACCATATATATCTGAACTTGTTTGAATTGTGTTTATTTTTATAAGAATGAACCTTTACAGAGGCTGAATACTATAACATGTGCATAACAGAAAGTATTGCCTGTTTCAATTGAGCTGTTTAAAAAGATGCTTTCCAGTTTACAATACTGTATAACAGTTCATTTACCAGTAAGATTTTTTTACCATAAGTGCACACTACTAGCACCTTTTTACCATAGGGCATACTAACACCCCCACCAAGTATTATGTCAAGTACCATGATTCCCTTCCCCGGATCTACACCCTGGTTTTGGATAACACTAGGCATGTTTTAATGATTTTTTAAATTTCCTCTTTTTTTGATAAATATCAAACGTTATAGGATTCTGATTCTTACACACATAAAGTTCAGATATGTATTTTATAATGAAACAAATCAAGTTTGGCGGGGAGACCTACAACACTCAACAGACCTGTGACAATGGGTCAGCTTGCACTGGTGATGTACCAGTTGATATAATATACATTCCCGGTTTCAATGTCCGACCGGTATGAGACTGCAACAGCAATTAATAGTATTCATAGTACTTTATACTCACAAAAATATATACATCTGCTTGGAAACTATTACAATAGCAGCAAATATTTAAATAACAAATACTTTATTGGATACAAATGCTGTTTCAACAAAATGCTATTTTAAGTTATTCCTCTGTCAATTTAAGAATCCCTCCCTCCAAAGCATATTAATAGATTAATAGTAAATCAGCATCTAGTTTTTATTTACATTAAGTGCAAATAAAACACTCGCCTGTGTAGTTGCCTGTGGCTTGACACCTTGCTGCAAATGTGAATTGATAGGTCTACCACCTGAAGATGACTGCATCGCTGCTTTCATAGTTGTCGCAATCTGAAAAATGTTAACCTGGATTCAGTAAAAAGGGAAAACTACCTCTGAGGTGCACTGTATTTTCAAACACTCATATTACAGAATGCCACAGTAGTACATGTAGCGTAAATTGATGAATAAATTTTGTGAAATAAGAACACATTTTTACTTTACCGTTTCAGGATCCACTTGAGTACACATAGTTCTCTTATTTAGTGACGATTTCTGTGCTGCCTTTCTGGGGATAAGTTTTGCTTGATTCTGTAGCATAACATTTAGTTCAAGAACTTGTTTCTGTAAGTCCCTTGCTGTATCTCGCCATTTATCATTTGCTGTTCGCAAATCCTCAATTTTATTTTTCAAGTCTTTCATCATATCATCATTATGCTTTTTAATAACTAAAGGAAGCTTTTCTTCTATTAGCTTTCCAAGTTCCTACAAAAATATATTTAGTGGGTAGAATAATATAAGCAAATAGTTGATACCTTATAAAGAAGCAAAGTATGTGTCAGTAGCCAAAATATTTCATAACATACATTTTGTGTTGTCTAGCTAATAATTACTCCAAATTGTCATATAGGCATAATTTGATTGATGGACTGAAAAGAGGACAGGTATGTTTTTCAGTATGTGGTACCATATAATGTCACCCTGGGTAGAAACTGTAATGCGGCACTACACAATTCAAAAACTATTTAGCCTTATCGAAAACCTTGAAAATGTCAAGTTAATATGGCAGGGTTTTACATACCTCTGTTGTTAATATATATTTTCTTTTTTTCCTGCTACCACTGTTGCAATCACTATTCTGACTATCTTCTGATACCGGTTTATTTAATTCATTCCTTAAATTTCCCACCAATTCATCCAAACGTGATCTTTTCGTTTTTTGTTCAGAGTCTGACAGATCAGACGAATGTTGACGTTTGAGCACTGATGAAGACTGGTCTGTTTTATTATTATCTGTCTTCACCTCTGTAGATATTGTGTTTCCAGGTTTTTGTTTACGCTTATTAGAATTCTTACCCTCCCCTTCATCACTATCACTGAGCAAAATAATATCATGACTATCATCCTCAACAGGCGAATCATATTTTTGAATTTCACAGTCATCAGATTCTGTGCTTGCTAATCTTTCCCGTTTAATATCCTGAATTTGTGCCTGATTTTTGTCCAATTTATTCACATCTTCAGTTTCTACCATGTCTTTGCCTGACTTATCATCCTCAGCATGAACCACATTTTCTTCAGATTTGTGAGTTTGTGTAGCTTCATTAGACTCATCAACACTACTACCTTTATGACAAAAGTATGCCGTCTCAGTAGCCGACACTTTCACTGTCTCTGCTGATTCTTCATCTAAAGAAACAGAGCATAATTATGATCATTTTACAACATATACAATGTATATGACATGTCATTGTTAGATGTTATTATGACTGTCAGAGGAAAACAATCAAAAACCTTCTCTGGTTCTTTCAAAACAGATATAACTTATATATTATGGAACTATTGAGAATTTACAATAAAATATTATTGAGTTACTCTCCTGCCTGCTGCTATGATCTTGCAAACTTTCACTACTTTTTACACTCAAGTTTATATTAGATTTTAGCATTTCAAAGATAAAAACAGGAAATATTTCAATGCTATATTTGAAAGAAAATATAATCTACTGCAAATTAAAAACCCCACAGTAAATACTTCCTAATGGAAAAACTTTGTTGTATAATGATCATTAAACTATGAATGACCAGTATTGTTTATACAAGTGGACATTAAGATGGACAACATGTCCCTAAAAAATCCACAAGCTATGTACTAGGAATAACATATGCTATTGTATTGTTTTATGCTATTTCAGTCATGAACTCAATAAACAGTAGCAGCCAAATCACCAAGCTAAGATATTGATTAAACATAGACACCCATAGATTAGTAATGAAGCTCCATTCAGTTGCTCTATGATCTCTGACATCCGTTTATGTTTCTCAAACAAAGCATCTTTGGAATCTAAGTTCCCCTCTCACCTGTTAACATTTCTGAGAAATGACACCATAAAAAGTTGTTGAGCAACCTTCAACTACAAACTACCATACAACTACCTACCTTTATCAATCCCCAGTAGTTCATTTTCAACATCCATAGGCACTTCTTCACTCTCCTCTGCAGTATCTGTGGCTGAGGTATCATTTTGTTTATGTTCTGTCGATGTGTCCATAATAGGCATAATAGCATCCTCTTTATTGACACTGTTCTTGTTCATGTGGTCTGTGTAACTATTGCCTATTTTTTCATCAGGAACTTTTTCAGCCTCATTCACATTACTTTTACAATCTCCAATATTTGTATCTGTACCACTGTTATCTGACTTTTCTAATGGCGAACCTGGTTGAGAAATAGTTCTTGCTACAGGTGTTTCTGGACGAGATCTAGAATTTTCCATTGTTTCAAATAAATTTTTGGACTGATCATTACTTGGTGATGTTGCTGCTGGTGACAAGTCTGAAACCTTACTTTTTGCACCGTCTGCGAGTGTCTGCATAACTTTTTTCTCTAAGCCAAGCTTTTGTGCTGCTGTCTTTAATGTTAATGTTATTTTTTTAACAAAACCTTTATTTATAACTGGCAATGGTTTCTCTGAATGGTCTGTTAGTTCTAAATCAGTGCTGTTATTTTTATCCAAAGTCTCATTAACTGCTTTTGTTAATGACTCCATTGAGTTGTTACAATTTCCTTCATCATCAAGCTTGATGCTAGAATTTTTATCTGAATTATTAACATCCTCTAATGGATTTTTATTGTTATCGTCTGATGAGCCCTTCCCCTGTTTCTCTTTCATTGCAGCTATTTGCTGGTCTGCTACCATTGATGGTTTCATCGATTTCCGTGCTGTTCTAGAGAAACCATTCTTTTTCAAAGCTAGTGTCATATCAGGAATGTTTGGAACAGAGTCGACGCTATCTTCATCAGAGCTTCTGTCAGATTCCCCGTCTGAAACTTGACCATTTTCACAAGCTTTTATAGCACTCAGTGCCAGTTTGGCAGTGGACTTTTTGGCAATCTGGCGACCATTCATGGCTACCCCAGAAGTAGCAACTAAAAGGAAAAAACAGACATGCACCAAAAGTACAATTCCTATGCAGCATACAATTTTTCGAACAGCTAAGTGGACTATTCTGTTAATACCAGAGGTTTCTATAACATACTCTAAATGACAGTGTACAAACGTTACTTAATAATTCAGTTTTCACATTTTAGCAAGAACTAACAAGATGAATTTTAACTTTATAAAGGTTTTAAACAGGCAACCAGAGTAAACATATGCAGACAGTGTTCATTGACCAGCGTATGATCACTTTCTAAGCAAAATATATAATTATGTATAATATGAATATCATGTCACTTTAGATTAAAAATAAATTACCAAGTTTTATGTTTATTCTTTCATCTATTTCTGCTGATGAAGGCATATCTGCAAGAGAAGCAAAAAATTAGTTTATTTAAGCACCAATAGGTGGCAGCATATTATAACCCATTAATTTAGGGATGATATCATAAGTGCAACTTCTAAATAGGTCAAGGTGAAAGGTTCTGTTTAGGTCAGAAACTGAATTAGTAGACAACACTTATAATGATTTTTCATTTTAGATAGGTATGTAAACAACATACTGTTCAGAATAGAGAAAATTAGTTCCCTAGTGAAAATTCTCAGGAATATAATTCTTTCTGGTAACTAGCAGGTTTCCACATGACTTAAAGTTGACAAATCAAACAGCATATTCCACATTAATTATATATAATAACTATTGAGTTCTCATCTGAAGGAATACAGCATAAGATGATTATTGATGTCCTGCTTCATTGCATATACTTATTGTACTGAAAGCCCAAATAAGTTACAATCCACTTTCAAAATCATCATTCAAGTACGAAGCATTCCAACAAGCATGTTCTTTCCCTAAGTAAACTTATTTATAAACAACTAGAAATTTTTTCGCAGGGTATGACCCTCATATAGATTAGGAATTATGCCTATCAAACAGGGCATGGGTTAAACGCCAGGATTAGAAATAGTGTCTGGGTGCGAATGCATCACAATTAGTGTCTAGGTCAAATGCTAGCAACCGCTACTGAGAAGGCGTTTAATGTACAAATATGCAGCAGGCATGGAACATATGATGTAGACAGTACAAATATATCTATGTCACAATGTAAGTAATGTACCGGTCAGTTATGGTGCATGCCTAGATGGAATAGTGGCGAGAAAAATCCATTCCATTCTTTTAGTAGTATACATAAGCCAGGACAAATGAATAAGACATGTGAAATCCTATTTGATATCTGATTTTAAAAGCTGTCAATAAACCAATTTTGTTTGAAAACTTATGAACCAATCAAAGGATGGCGAACATGTAAAAAAATATTTTTTCACATTTATGGTAAATGATCCGTTGCCAGGTTTTTCGCCTCTTAAACCATAAATCAAAATTTCAAAACACTGCTATCTGTCTCAGTATCCTTTAACAATTTTAAATAGTTAGTGTGCACTTATCCTCGGTATATATTATTTAGTTTTCAAAATTACGTTTAATATGATTGGCAATTCCTGTCTAAAGTTATACAACCAACAACAATTCCATTAGATGTTTTATTAGTATAAATTAAATAGTAAGCAAAAGCAAATCCTGTGAATATAAAAAGGGCCCACTGATGAACATTTGCTTCTGAATGAGATATTATTCCATAATAATGAACTAGTATTTGGAAAAGTATGGTTACATGAAATGCAAACTTATCAAGGGACAGTGCCAGGATTGAGATTAGGGGAATTCAACTGAAATTTGCAGCATATTTAGCTATGTTTAATTTTTGTTATTTTTTGCAAAACCACCACTGTTACATCGAGTATATAGAGACTATAATGAGTATCATATGCAAGACTTCTTGATGCAGTACTTCAGAGCCGTGGGGGCAGTCAATATGAAAGTGGGTACCCATGTTCCAACACGGCTTTTCAAAAAAGCCCCTAATGACATGAAATTCTGCAAAAAATACACCCCTAAGGAAGTGAGTTTTTTGAAAAAATACACCCTAAGGAATTGACTTTTGGGAAAAAACACCCCTAAAGAAGTGTTACACCTCCAAAAAAACACCCCTTTTCATGATTTTAGCCAAAAAACAGACCCTAAGCTCGTAACGTGCGTTACGCACCGGCGGTTCAATAAACATACCCTTTCATGCGAAATTTTGTTGGAACATACGTACCCACTTTCATATTGACTGCCCCCCCTGGGACTTCGGATCATGGATTATTTGGGGAAAGTATGCAGACAAAGCTTTACAAATTTCGAGCACAACACAAATAGGTATGAAGATGTGGCAGCAGCATAATCAAGTAACTTTGATTAAAGCAATAGGAAGAGTTTAAGTAGTGATACAAATGTCTGTGAGAGATTTGGATTAAATATAAGTGTATGAAACTTTACAACCAGAATTTATTCGGCCATATTGCTTGGGAATAATGTGTCTGACCTTGGCATACAATATCACAAGATAAGCACTAAGCTATTTATAGCAACCAATCAACTGCATTTAATCACATGACTACATATCTACATAAATTATTGATTTGACACAGAGAGGTTCAAGTAGGGAAACAATTTTGAAATAGAAAAAAACATTTGCAGTTTGTGTTTTTTTTTATTTATTGATAGTGTTCCTCACATTTTTAGTCAGCAAAAACTAAAACTGGAAAATTACATTTCTATAATAGATGTGGTTTTCTTTTTAACTACAAAGTAGACATTTTTGATGAAATTTATTTTCTATTTAAAAGTTATTCAAACAATGACTGAATTCTGTTTCGACACTCCACTCAGAGCCTATACAACATAGATGCATTACAGCAAGGTCTACAAAGCAAAACTAAATGCCCACTTATTGATAGAGCCAAACTGATCTTAGCAGGGGGTTTAGGATATAGTTCTCCGATACTCAGTGTAAAAAGTCTACATTATGTAATAGAAATGTCTTCAGAAACAGAAGACTACAAGCTGCAATTGGGCCTACAACTAGAAGACATATTTGGGGCAGCATGAGCATGTAAATAGAGTTGTCTTGGATTTATTTCAGTTTACTTTCCAGAAAACAAAATGGGACTTGGTACTTTTAGGTGGCTATGCTAATGTTGAAAAGGTAATTATTGTAAGGGGTACTACACGTTTATACACATTCACCTGTTCACTGATCACTATCCATAAAGTTACCTAATCCCAAGTTGTATATATAGCAGAAAGGCCAGGTAAGGCCTAAATACGAGGCACTTGTCTTTATACATTCATGTAACCCGGATACAGTCACGCCTTACGAGAACGAGCCTTTCAGCTATACTTATTAGAGAGGGAAGGAAGGATTCAAATGACAGAAGGTAAGCATCTAAAGAAATCAAACTTTCAGTTACAATAACTTTTTAAATAACAAATTAAGCATCATTAAAAAAAGGTACAGACTGAAACCCATGTAGACAATATCTTAAAGCATGGGGTTAACGGGGATATACTGCTGATATAGTTTCCTTTTTTTCGACAAATTGTAATATGGAATGTGGTACCTATTACAGCTTCTGTAGCATGGCATGGGTGTGATTTTTGCTAGGGCGAGATTTATAAACTTGTTTATTTACCATATCCCGGCAAGGTCCTAGCACATTGGGTTGGTAGAAGGCAGATTTTTTTTAAACCAAAATGTATGAATGTGCCTGTTAGTACAAGCTATATCAAGCATTTCTGAGAGTGTAGGTACATCTGCATGTAAAAAAACTATTTCTAGGCAGCACAATGAAAGTTTTACTTCACTTTGCTTTCACTATACAATTGTTATGAACATTACCACAATTTTATCACTAATAAAAAAAAGATGACAGAATATATGAAATTTATAGAAATGGCTACCTATTAATATATTCCTTCAATTTCTCAACAACAGAGACTGGGGACACATACACACACCTCATAGAAATACTGGGGGTGAGGTCAACAAGTTTATTTACGTCAACATGTGTGCTTTGGCTACAGAAGTAACATTTTTTACACCCTAGAATAAAAGTAGTAATTCATTTAGAAGTAGATTACAAAAATTCTTTATCTGCTTCTTTATTTTACTATAACGAGTGTGAATGGATAAATCTCTTATTCATGTGAGATAGATAAGTGTAATCAAAGCTAAACATTTTTAAGTCATCAGTAATTATAAAGTACCAATTATAAAAGGACATTGGTACAATGAACCTAGAAGACGCGCATTTTTCATGCAACGATTATGACAGAATCGGCAGTTTTACAGTGACTGCATGATGATTTATAAGTTGGCGCAAATGAAACTTTGAATTAAGCATTTGAACAAAAAAATTACAAATTGTAAACATTTTAAAGTAACTGCACTATCCAATCCCGTGTTACCTCTTACGCACAACACTGATCACGTGATCCCTAGTTCATCATCCAGACTACCTATATAGCATGTCTCCCAATACGACATTGCAAAAATCACATATCATCATGTGACGAGATTATTCTACGTTGATTATAGCAGTCACTATCAAGTCCCACAACTTAATGATTGAAGGTGCTGTAGTTCATACTTTACAAAGATCTACCGAAAATAAGGGTTTTAAATACGACGCCATGTTTGAAAAATCGTCGCTACCGTTTACATGGAGTAAAACCCGCCAAAATCTAAACTCATGACGATTTTCAAGTGTCATAGCATACGACATATCTGCTAACCCTGCTTTAAAAATCGGGTATATTATAACATACCTGTAATGTATGCAAGTTTACATTTAATCCCACGTCCTAAATACTCCTTTTCATTCTCGTTCCAACACAAAAACACGTTTGTTTGAGCATGCGCAGAGAACAATGTTCTTGAATTAAGAGTTGGATATTTAAACAGAATAGTGTGATTTCTGAATCGTTTGTCTCCAACTAACCTTTTCGTTCTTGCTTCCATCGATAATACCGTACAAGCCAAACTTTTCTTTTGTTGCTTTTGTAAAACATACGGGTGGACACAAAAACATATTCCCCCCATGCTTGGACTTTCCTTGGTATGTTATGACATCACCCACTTTCCAGCGAATCAAAACACATACAATTATGTAAATTATTAAAATACTGAAACAATGATGCACAAAAATTGAAAACAACTTAATTTTTTTGCAAATAAATATTTAAAAACTTTTTGTAAACTCAACAAAAAAACTCAGGTTAAACTGCATGGTAAGCCCGGTAAATTAACAGGAACTGCTTAATACCTACGCCGTATGCCCAGCTAGGCCAGTCAGTTCTTGCACTTATTTTTTTGGCCTGCCAATATTTTGAAATATTTATTTATATGTAAGTATATAATATAAATCCATGGGATTGTTTATATCAGATTTATATGACGAAAATTGGGGAGAATTAGTAGAAAATTAAATTTAAACTATTTCTTTTGAGACAGTCCCCAAATTTAATAACCCCATTGTGTTTATGTTATGTTTCCCTATCACTTGTAATACTGCAAAAACAAGGCTAAATTGTACACTAAATGAATTACATTATCTTGGAATATTCGTTTATCGTCCTCTTTTTAACATTTTTAAAAATAAATACTCCCGTAAAACCGGCCCTAAATAATCCAGGGACATTTGTTACGTAGGTGGGTGGAGCTAAGCAAGGAGCAGTCTACTAGCTGTGGGGATTTTGTGAGTGTACGTGCAAGAAATAATAAATATAATACTTTTAATTTCATTCATTATAGAAAGTACAGGTAACTAACAGAACCATACCTCCGAAAAAAACAATAACAGTGAAACGACAACCGTTTCCAAACTTTAAACCGCTTTTTCAGCCAGGCTTTGTGCACATGTGTAAAATGAATAACAAAATGGCCGACAGACGTACAACTTACAAAGCGTTTTTATAGAAAGGCTAAATAATTCCCAACCCACCAAAGAGAAGGTAATTGATAAATCGACTTTGACATGTATCAAAAACTTAAAAAGTCATTCAAGCCATGAGGCATGATTCAAAACTCCGCTTTCACTCACTTCAAGTCTAAGGCTTCAAAACTGAATATCAATTTAATAGTGTTTGTAAGAATATATTTTAAAAAAACCGCTTTTTGTATTACTTTCATGCTGGAATTTTCAAGGATATAAAAAAAACTTATTTCCAGTTATCTACAACAGGGAAAAGACCGATATTATAAATTTGGCCAATACAGTCCGATCTAAAACCAATAGTACGATTCCGTTACAAAAGTGCTAGCAATTTTCTTTCACCCTGTACATTTGACGTTACAGTTCTTGTGACCTTCACCTTTAAAGCCAGTTTCATGATAGAACAAACAACATTTTTAAAAGGATACATATAAACTTATGTAAATTTATTAAAATTTGAATACATTTGCACAAACATATGAATAGTTAATAATATTTTAATTTGTTGTCATTTTAATACAAAATATATAACGCTGAAGCTATTATACTTGGGGTAGAAAATATTGTAATGATGTATCATGTTTTGTTTACTTGTTCGTGCGCGGCGACACAATAACTCGTATATATCTTTCCAAATTCCGGTGCAATCTGTTTCATACAAAACGCGTTTATAGTACTTTATCTGAAATATAAAGTATCATAGAGTCATGGTGTATGTGAAAATATTGAAAAAGTCTGATGACAGGTTGCATTTAACGAGACAACCAGGATTGATGTCCTGGGCCATTTTAGGAGGTAAGCTTTCGCTTGAGGCTAAAAAAACATTTGGATGTGTCAAGTGGCTCCCTCACGACTCATTTAAGACTCTGTGTAGACTTAAGTTGTGAGAATTAGTAAAATAACCCAGTGTGACATCGATTTTGACATGTTTATCAAGTCATTTGTTCAAAACAAGCTGTAACTCCATATATATGACAACTTGGCTTCACTGGTTTATGCTATTATTTATTGTTGTAGGTTTGGTAGCTATTGGTCTAGGAGCAGCATATTTCAGCACGCGTAAGTGCACGTTATTAGTAAATTATATTATATTAGTCTCAGATTCAGACCATACTGGCAACTGTGTTGGCAACTAGCTTCTGTATAGAATATTCTTACCATTTGGGCTCAGGGGTTGCTTGTCAGTCAAAAATGTTGGTTCATATGTGAGGATAAAAATCCTGACCCTGTGGTAAACAAACGTCACCAAAGATATACCCTGTCATAAATAAAACAATGCAAAAAGTATACCTTGTTGTAACTAAATTTCCCGAAATAGATATCCTGTGTACAATTCACTTGTAAATTATATAGCCTGTTGTAAATAAATATGTGAAAATTTATGAATTTTAATTTATCATATAAACTATCGCAAAATATATTTTCCAAGAAATACCTCCTGTGGTAAATATCCAACAAGAAAGGTATACTATGTGGTAAATAAGTTTTTTTAATAGAAGCTTAAAAAACACTCTGTAATCAATGTGGAAGCCAATAAAAAGGGGGCACATGTTTATAGGATTTTGAATGACAGTATCCATGCCATTTTTTATTCAACTTAATCCGCGATTCATTACTATTGTTTCAACAAGGAAACAGTATCAGTATATTTTGAATTGCTTGAGCTGGCTAAGTGTGAAATTAGCTAAAAGAAGTCACAAAGTGACAGTATATCATTACAGATATCATTTGAAGGATTGAAATTCCCTGCTTTTGCATTTAAGCCAAACTACCACCTTCCTACTTTCACTGCATTTGCCTTCTACAAACCTTTTATTTTCCCGAAACCCACACTATTAAAGTTGGGTTGAAATAAAAGTAAAAATTTTTCACATTCAATTCTGGTGGTAATTTTATTCAGTACTTTAATTAGAATCACAATTTTTTCAAGTTTGATGGTTTTACCTAACTGTTTTTTAAATATTTAGTTCTTTGTAAACTTTCAAATTTTGACTGTTGGCAACGGAGTCTTGATTTAAATATTAATAGGCCATTATATCTCTATATCTGTGTGTGTATACGTGTATTATATAATATATATGTCTGTTGGTTTGGCTGTGCATGTTTCTAAAACTGTCATGTTTAATACACTCTATATGATACCACATGTTGAAGGATTAATTTACATTTTGTCCTGTATTTTTTCAGATAACAATTTTTATGAAGCTTTATTTGTTCTTGGTGCTACAATTGTTGGATTACAGTTAATGGATGACTGGGAGGTATATAACATTGTATTTCATTTCATTTCATTGGGAAACTGCCTTCTCCACTAGATGTCACTAGTTAGGCATTCGGTTGAAAGAGGAGGCTATGGGTATTATCATGATCTATCATTTGTCAAACGAAGATTTTATTTCATGTGTGTATATTCAGATTCAGGTGTGATGTGTGAAGGGTGATGTGTATTACTCATTAGCAGTGAAATTAAGTGTTCATACCTATTTTATCAGTGATTTTCCAACTCACGTATTTCATGAGCAGCTCCTGTAAATATGGACATTGCGGAGTTTTTATAAAAATTATTTAATTGTTTTTATGCCCATCCACCATAGTGGAATGGGCATATTGTCGTAGTGTAGGCGTCGTCGTCGTCATTGTTGTTGTAT
>JAOXYB010028478.1:0-15244 GCA_028565635.1 Phoronis ovalis
TCATTTCTATATTTTATGTGTAGCTATGTGTAATCCACGTTAAACCAGCTATGTGCTTGTTTAATTCAGTTGCGCTGTGTTATTTACTACATATATCCGTCGTATTTCATGTACAGTACATACACTGTGTTATAATCACTGAAACTCTCTCCGTTAATGATGCTAAAAACAATGAACATGATTTGTATAATTCTATCTTGTAATAGGTGTCAACTACCAAAACATTATCGCAAAGTATCACGCTTATACAGCGCCGTGGTGTTAAGGTGGAAATGAAATTTCGCGCGACTTATTTTGCTTACAAATATTGTATATAAATCGTTACATTCAGATGTATATCCAAATCCGTGTGTCAGATGTAAACATTAAAATATATTTTAATTATTATTTTATGATTCTTAAAAATTTACTGCTGTACTAACTGGTTAAATGTCGTCTGATTAATTCTTGAAACTAATCAGAAAACTTGAAAACTACATTTCCAAATATTTCATTCATTGTTTTAAAGGTATGTCTAAGGATTACTTTTAGTTTAATAATTATTATTGAGATATAATTTTGACTTTTTCTGAAAGTTACGTAGTAATATCTATTTACTGTGCGAACGTCATTTTTTATTTACCTTAATGTTGACATCGCTATATATTTATTTGGTTTAGGAATACTGTGTCCATCGCCTCCGCCGTCACCAAATGGTAACGTAGATCCAATCGCCACACCGTTCATTGGTACATCTGCTTCATATTACTGTGGCAACGACAGGTACGCCGTCGGACAAACAAAAACAATCTGTCAACCAAATTCGGAATGGTTACCAACCCCAAATGTTACATGTGGTACATATATACGTTTACATGCTTAAAATTTGGCAATAAGCTTTTCACGCAATTCTATCTGACCAATAGTCTGAATGATGCACAATGAATCAAATCAATATCCACAATCCGCGGCGTGTGTTTTTAAAAAACAACATAGGTTGAACTGGGGGACACGTTGAATAGCTGTAACAGATTACTTATTTCTGATTTAAAGCTTCACAAGACGCCTGATCTTGAATTGGACTGATTCAAAACAATTACATTAGATTTTAACATAAATTATATCAGATAATGTTATTTGGGTGGCGATATGAATATCCACTTTTGATAAGTTTTTATTTTATGAAACGAGGGTTAATATCAATGTATATTTTATTCAGTTATAAAAATGGATTTTTCGGATTTCTAAAGTAGCATCCATGCGAACCAAATATATTCACTTTAGTTTTGAAGTGGTATTCAGCTTGCAACAAAAATGAAGCTTAAAGTCACATATTTAAATTTGATACAGATGTTGTTGAACTTTTGATCTAAATCCAATATGGCCGGCATTTTTCAACTAGAACAGGAGTAGGTATAAATTACAAAATTGCAAGAATTTCGAATGAACATGGCTTTGTAACAACAAACGTTAGTTTTCCTCAGAAATTATTATGATTGCGCATATTTTATGGGTTTTTAGCCGTTAATTCTAAATATATTATTTTAAACTAAAATGTTTTTAATGCTGTTCCCTATAACTGGCTAGATGCTTTCTATAGTTGGCTCATGAATATTTACAAGCAAGTGCTGTTGATATCTGAGTTTAGCCGTTAACGATCAGTAAAACGTTATCATAAATTTTAATTGTTATGTAATTAGTCTATACTTTTTAAGACTAGTAAATTATAATGATTATTTTATATGATGACCTTAAAATATACTTAATAAATGTTATGTCTTACTGTATATGCAAGCAAGCATGTATGTTTAGGGAATATACTTATTGTATAATAGATGGAAAATATACCGAGTGCATATAAAATATATTCATCATAACCAGTTTGCATAATAATGTGTGACATTTAATACTAAACGGAAGCGCTATAGAACAGGTGAAGCTTAATATCTGATTAATAATAAAGTTATTAAAAATTGATTAAGATGGCGGTTCAGGGAAGTGCTTATGAATATTGTATATACTGTGCATGTGTGTGTGTATCTCAAAATGTGTGTCAGCTATCGACGTGAACATTCAAAATTATCTTTATACAGTATCATCGTTGCACTCAGCTGCATCGACATCACAAATAATACAATAAAGACCTTACTGTCCCTGAAATTGCAAATTCACCAGCAAAAGCTTTCATTACTGAAGGTCCAAATTCTAAATTTCGGTTGATAAACGTTATTGTGCATTTGAAACAAGGTCGATCCTGGAAACTACAAACAGATGCTTATTGAGTTTGAATGCTGCATCGGGAGCGACACTTCTTCCTATCGAAGGAGTCTGAATCAGACTAGATTATTCACAGGAGCGTGCATGGTTGATGAATGGTTGATTTATTAAAAATTTCGGCTGCTCATTTTCGTAAGCCTTTATTTATCACAGGGCCAAGCCGCACATCCCTACCAACATGTTTGACAAGTACGTCCCCCCGGCTAAGAACCCCCTTCAAATGTAAGAGTCGGGTCTTAGTATCAGGATAATACAGTATTTTTGACAAGTACGTACCCCCGGCTAAGAGCCTTCAAATGTAAGAGTCGGGTCTTAGCAGCGGGATAATACGGTATTTTTAGAATCTTTCGGTATTTTGTATCTTGCTTGTTGCGTATGGTTTAGATACAATGTTAGAGAATTGTTCTTCAATACTAGCTGGCTATTTTTCCTTTTTTGTGTATATGATCTGTTCCCCAGACACTGGCTTCATGATAACCCCGAAAGGAGCACTTCTGCTTTGTTCTGAAGAGACGTGACGCCTCACATCTATTCTGCTTTCCTACTTGACAAGTTAAATATGTGATTAGGTTGAATTTTCCGCGAAGAGTTAGTATTTGGTTAATAATATTATACTATAAGATGATGTGTTTGTTATTAGTGAAATAGTTGGAATACCAGTTGTATCTTTATGCCATATAGCAGTCTAAGTTTAGACCCTTGTTGTATTATTTTTTTTTCCTGTTAAAATGTGTTATTTTTAATTTTCTTAAAACCATGCAGTAGTTAAATAATACCAAATTGAGTTTTTATATATAAGTTTAGATCCCTATATAAATTTTCATCCCTATGATAATAATATGGTCTATTAATTTTAAAACAAATTTTTGACTTTTGCAAGCTTACAGTTTTAAAACAATTTATTTAGTAAATTTATAAGATATATAGTCTATGTTAGAGACTAGCCACATAGCAGTATGAAATTATCGTGTAATATCAAAAAAAGTTCTGCCTCATTTTTATTCTGAACTTTGTGTTAAGAGTGTACAATATAAAAAAATCATGATCATCAGTTGTTGTCTTGCAATGAAAACAGGAGCTCTCCAACTTTTTCACTATTCAAACGGCACATTTCAGTCTAGGAATCGAATATTTATTTAAAATCACTAACAAAGAAATTCTAGTTATACTATTTGAAAGTCTGCAATTTCAGTTTAGCCTTTTTTTCGGTCAACCATTAACAGTATAAAATTACCTTTGAAGACTAGTAGTATTCAGAAACAAGTGAAACATATCGCAATACTTGCTATTTACTTACATGTACATGAAAATAAACTGTGGTGCATTGATAAAAACCTGATTCAACATTGGAGACTGTGTATCCCTCGTGCCTCGGATGACTACATCATACAGTACATTACATGAGGGGGGTAGGAGGTACCCCAAGGTACAATGCTCGCACTTAAACATCGGCAATGCTCGCTGCTCGCACTTAACAAGAAAAATTAACAACCAAAAAAAAAAAGTACCTTGAGTTGCTACTTTTACCAACAGTTAGTGTTCCGTGCCTTCTCACCTATAAGAGTCTTGGCTTATCCATAATCACTGTCTTTAGTATTCCTTCAATTTGACAAGAATGAAATAAATACGTCATTATAACTAAGTTACAATTAATAGTCCCAGCATTGCATGACCGATTTCACTAGGTACTGTTGTATCTGATTATTGTAAGCTGCTATTTGATTGGTGCTATGAATTTTTCTGCGCTTCGAATTCACATATAAATTAATGGAGTATTGTTCTTCTTCTTTTCGAATAATAAACAATGATCTGAATGAAGCGGCTAAGCCCAGACGTTAGATGGGAAGGTACGCAGTACTAACGGATGATTTAGGTTGCCACTCTCAGTGCCATTATGTTCAGCTTGGCGAGGTCAGCAATGCTAACTGGTTTATTAAATTTCATATAAATACTGTGACGTAACAGCTGAATTCTTGAAAAAAATATAGAAATAGTAGAAACTGGAAATGAGAGAATTAGCTTTACCCTTGTAATAAAATTGTCTTCATCGTTTTGGATAGTTAAGCTGAATTTACTAACAAAATATGTTTTACCTATTTTCTAATTTTGTGTTTATTTAAATCAGCTGACGTGGGTGCATCTTCCGACTGGAGCGTTGTTTATGAAAGCAGTCAAGGATATTTAAACAACCAGCAGGCAGCGTGGTGTGCTAGAACAAGTAATATAGCTCAATGGATACAGGTACGTTCTGTTTATAATCAGCATAATTAAAAAATTAAAAAAGTAACAAGTCTCTCTATTATTGTCCCAAAACGAACAAGACATCCCACACACATTACATGAAACTACGACTCCGTTTTGTTCGACAGAAAGTGCTTTATATCTTTTGTGTTACACAAAACATGTTTTTAGCCTTGGAAACGATACAACAAAAAATTAACATGAACAAAAATATACCTATTTGGGATTTAAATTTTTTTATCAAGAAAAATATTAATGCAATGTAACTTTTCAACGCCAATTAAAATGTTCTTGACAACCTGAATGATATTCCTCCTTGTTAACCGAGTTAGGCCTAATTTTAATGTCTAAGAAAAATTATGATGCTATATCAAATCTAGCATCTGCTGTAAGAAATAATTCCAAAATCAAAAGAATTCAATATATTTATTGTTTTACTGCTGAGATAGGAATGAAGAAGTGATAACATAATTATTCTAATATAAACCTGTCTTGCACATTTTGTCTCACCCTGTATAAAACGTGTTATATGAATACATGTTTATATATCAAAAAGATTTACCTATCACTGGACAACAATAGCTACAACGACACTAAGCTAGAATCTCGTTACGGTTAAAAAGAAAAATCCTTCATAATTTTTTTCACACAAAATAAATGTTTTCGAAAACTTTAACATTAAGGCTATGTCATAGTGATATTTTCAGACCCGAGTGTGAAATGTATGAACTTGGATTAAAGTTTAATGACACCTCATAAAATCATAAGATATCTAAATTCTTGCTACATGTTTACATGCTGCCAGTTATTTGACTAAATGGTAACGTATTAACATTATCTAAGAAATATGGGTGATAAAAATACTGAATATTGCAGGTGGATTTGGGACAAATCTACACTGTTATCTTCATTGATACGCAAGGAAGACCTAATGATTATCATTGGGTGACTGGGTACAAGTTGTCTCATAGCAGCGATAGTCTGACGTGGACTGGTTATAACGCCGATCAAACGCTCGCAGGGAATTCCGATCAGAACACTACAGTTCGCAATGCTGTGTCTATATCTTCACGCTATATTCGTCTTCATCCAGTGACCTGGGAAAGTCATATATGTATGAGATGGGATTTGATATCATGTGGTAGGTGACCGGTGTTAGCTAAAATTGGGGCACCCTCTCTGAAATGTTAATATACTGTAAACGCGCGTGCACCAAGGGCTTGATATTTGTTGTATAATTGTGCATAAGAGATCGAGAGCAAACTTTATTCTTTGGCTCGCCGAACTATTACGAAAATATTTAACATAAGGAGAATATACAGTGTGCGAAGCTGATGAGTATGCGCGCTGTTCATAACTTTCGTGCAGTGACTTACATTTCACGTACTGCTGTAAATACAAGCAGAGCCAGGTAGAAATCAGTGTACAGCGGATACTCAGACATAGGGCCGAGTATCTGATCTAGGAATGAATGAGGCGGAAGTATCTCCTAAAAATCCTGTCTTTTATTTTGTTGTCCAGACAACTACTTCTAGGACATAATGTCCGATTGACAGTTATCCTAGGGCAGATAAGTCTACGACCCGGGGGGGGTGGTCAATATGAAAGTGGGTACCCACTTTTGTTCCAACATGACTTTTCAAAAAAGCCCCTAACGAAGTGAAATTCTGTAAAAATACACCCCTAAGGAAGTGATTTTTTAAAAAATACACTCCTAAGTGAAAAAATACACCGCGTGTCACACCTCCAAAAAAAACACACCTTTTCGTGATTTTGCCCAAAAAAACAGACCCTAAGCACGTAACTCGCGTTACGTGCCGGCGGTTCGAAAAACATACCTTTCACGCGAAATTTTGTTGGAACATGCGTACCCACTTTCATATTGACCATCCCCCCCGGGGTCTACGGGCATGCGCACGGAATATAGCAGGGGTGTACAAGACGACTGGTTAATCAGTTGGTTTGTCCTATCCCAGGCGTGTACCAAGAGGTCACACTTATAAACACCACTAATTACACTGATATTAGAAGGCATTTTTTGTCAAATAAAGTAGTTAATAAGTGGAATAGTCTCTCAAATGATTTAGTTAAAGCACCTAGTACCAATAAAGACATTTACAAGTGCCTTATCCGAAGATTGCGGCTATATCGACAAATTATATCTAGTAATCAATCCTTATACCAAGCAATCAGTCCTATAGGAATGAGCTCCCTTTGGACATTTATTCCTATATACACTACGTGAACAAACACACGACCCATTGGTATTTTAAATTGGATATATAAAAGATTATATAAAAGTGGTCGTGTGTTTGTCCGTGTAGTATGTAGGAACAAGTGTTTAATATGGGCCATCTCACGCATCGTGTTATAAATTCTGATAATTCAAATATCATGCGATTATTTTGCAAAGGTTATGCAGAAACTGCCCACATTCAGCCAGCGGCAGGAGTTGGTTTGACCGCCTTTTCAGAATTTGCCTATTCACTTGCCTACGGAGCCATTAATGGATACCTTAACAATACCTTTGCTGGTTTAAATGTTGATGTTGGTGCCTGGTGTGCTCGTGCAAACGACATAAACCAATGGATTCAGGTAGTGTACAAAAGAGATTCATATATCATACAGAGGGCGCTGTTGATATATGTTTTCTTTAAATTTTAGCCAAACAAGCAACACCGCGATTCAAGAGTGCAATACCTGGGCTGTGCTCAGTACAGAGAAACTGTGAAATACATATGCCGTACTTTAGTTTGTAAGCTTCTGTCGATTTTGTACTGCTATATCTTATACTATTTGGAACATGCAGTATATCGTAATATTTGCAGTATTTGCTATATGATATTTGATATTCAGTCTAGTTATTTTTTGTTACTATTGTTTCTAACCTCTTGAGGTAAAAAAAAACTTAAACTGAATATCGTATACTAGTTCGTGGTAATCGCCCAGTAATCGTAACTGAACTTGAAGTTATTTTCGTACCATTTTGTCATAATTGCAACGTTTCTCATGTTGAAAGTGGTGTCTGTCTTTCAGATGAATTTGGGTCAAGTGTACAGTGTAACTGCTGTCGTAACGCAAGGTAGACCAGTTTATTCGCATTGGGTGACTGAGTACCGTTTATCCTACAGTAACGACGGAGTTACATGGATTGATTACAATAATCGTCAAACGCTTCGTGGCAATGTTGACACTGACACTATCGTACGTAATGCTGTCACCATATCGGCGCAATATATTCGTCTGAGTCCAATTACCTGGCATGAACATATATGCATGAGATGGGAAGTGATTTCAACGCCATGCGGTAGGTGACGGTTATATATACAGAGGTATCATCACTCTCTGATTTCCGGCAATATTTCATAATTTATCGTAAATTTAACAAACATTTTATATGTTGAAATGTGGAAAATATAATATACCAAATGACTTGCACAAACATATGTACATAATCTCTGACAGTAGCTAGTTTGGATAATGAAGTACAATCACCATTGCCGATTTATTAACATAGGGACTTTTGATGAAATCTGTCTAAACATGTAACCTTAATAGATGTATGAATGGCGGGGTTGCATATTCAAGTAATTTCGAACTTATTAATTTCTGAAATTAAAAAAAAACTGTTTTAGTTAGTAGTTTTCTTGTTGAAAGTTTATTATCACAATTACGCTCCGTTTGAAGAGATTAAAAGTAACCAACAGATAGTTATGAAGTCCTACAAAAAATGTAATATTTTCGGTAATATAATGAAGTATGTATTATATAGCAAGCACTCGTCACGAAGAGAGTATGAAAGCATAACATTTTTTTGCATTATGCATTTCTGCAAATTTATACTACATTTATGTTTAAAATACTTTATTCAACTGTTTTCATAGTTACCTATTGTCCTGACGTTTCTTTGTTAAAGTTTACTAACAAAATCCCTAAATTCCCATAGGAATTTTTTAATAGAGTGTCAAATAATCCATATTTGTCGCTCATCGCAATGTTATGTATAGTTACTAGAGCGAAATGCCTGGGAAAAGATATGACAATTATAGCAAGCAAAGGGTTTAATACTGTATCCTGGGAACATTGTCAATCAGCTCACCGTTTATCACTGGCTCAAACATTATTATTTGGTTGCTTTTGTAAGGCAACAAAACAAAATGACAAATATTTCCCCGACTAAGGCATTTATTCTAGAGCTCTGTAGTGACAGAAAGAGTGTAATTGTTCCATACAATTCCTAAATAGCCCCAAATGATCGATATTCCTTTAGGATTTCAAAGTAAATGTGATGTACACCAGTGAGTGATATTCCGATACGTTTTTTTTAATTCGCTGGTGATAATGGATTCATCGTATTGTTAATGTTCTATGATATTTTTATTGCATATTACTTTCAAATTTAGTGGCCATGCCAAACCGTTGTGAAATAAACAAAGACTAACAGCAGTCAACCATTTTCTCGAAATGATGTACCAAACGTGTTGGCTCGCCACATTAATCATGCACGTGTATACAACGTTCCTGATTGGTGCAAATGTGCGTGGTAGAATTTTGGGTTTTTCTGATTTATACAGTGGCGGATTAGGGCAGACTCGGTACTTGATCTTTAAAATATAAGAAAAGCAATGAAATTCTTATATCAATCGCAAGTTTAAGTCCAAAGCTGAATCATACTTGTCAAGCTATGAGAGCCTTCGGTCGTATCACAAGACCTTCATCGGTCTACTAACTGTGGCGGGAAGAGGTCACGTGATTTTCTGTCCTCAATTCAAAAGGCTGTCGTAAATGGGTAGTAGGTCGTAGAATGATTCAGTTTTAGACTTAAACTAGTGATTGATATCATTTTTTACTGAATTAAGATAATATAGAATGAACATTTATGCTGATAATGAAATTCTTGTTTGTTTTTTTGATTTTCCATTTTTTTTTTGCACACGCCGCCCTTGGATAAAAGCCTTGATCCACCACTGGTCTGACACTAAAAACAACAGTTTTCTTACACAATAGCTATAAAACTATTGTATTTTTTACGTTTCAGTACCTCCAACTTGTGGAGTTAATCATCACGTAGGGGAAGCTGATGGTACTTACTTTACTGACGCCAGCTATGAAACACTTGGAAATATTACGAAAATCCTCATAAGAGTTGGGAGCGTAATCGACGGGTAGGACTAAAAAATGCTGTTTTTAGCTTCTAACGATTTCGCTATTAAACCATTTAAAACAATTGTATAAGTATCAACATGTCTACCTTGTATTTAAATATTCAAACATTCGAAAATTCTATTAATGTAGAGTATTTTTTTAAAAATACATATTCTGCATTGATCCCAACGATATTATAACGAATGTTGTCCCTTGTGGTTTAGTTATTGTACCCCCGGCAGTAGGCCCGGGGGGCTCACTTAAAAAAGTCGGGTACGCATGCTTGTCCGAAAAAACGATGGTAAGGGGTACCTTTTTCGCCGTTCGACGGGGTTACCGGGAACCCCGTTTAGGGGTCGATTTTGGCGGAAAACCACATTAGTGATATGTTTTTGGCAAATGTAACTTCCCGTTTAGGGGTTGGTTTTTCACGTACAGCTGCCATTTAGGGGTTCTTTTTTCAGTGGGAGCCGCGAGCATTACCTTTTGGCGACCATTTTGCACTTTTTTTAAAATTTAGTGTATTATTTTGTATTGACGACTTTTTTTTTTGGTTATCGATTTTTTTGGGGACCGCTTTTTTTTGGTTGTTAATTTTCAGAGAAAAATCCCATTTAGGGGTGCCTTTTTCAGCAAAATCCCCCGGTTAGGGGTGGTATTTTGATCCTCCACTTCCCGTTTAGGGGCTTATATTGCACCCTACGGACGAGCATGGGTACCCGACTTTTTTTCAAGTGAGCCCCACGGGCAGTAGGCTTGAGGTGCTTTGGATTTACCCTGCAACCGCCGCGTCCGCCGCGTCAGAATCACTGTTATCGAGATATCTCAAGAAGGGAATGTGATATCCATTTGAAGCTTAAATTGTATATTACTGGCATAGTGACAATGAAGTTTATTGATTTTGGGGTCATTCAGAATCAAAATGGCCGACTGGCGTCCACATCAAGCGTGTCAAATTCATTATTAGTGGGATATCTCAAGAAGGGAATGTGATATATATTTGAAATTTAAATTGTATATTACTCGCACAGTGGCACTAAAGCCTATTGATTTTGGGGTCATTAAGAACCAAATGGCTGACTGGCGTCCACATCAAGCGTGTCAAATTCACTGCTAGTTTGATATTTCACGAATGGAATGTGGTATTCATTTGACAATTAAATATTATATTACATTCATAGTGACAATGAAGCCTTTTGATTTTGTGGTCATTTGAAACCAATATGGCCGACTGGCATCCACATCAAATGCGTCAAATTCATTGTTAATGGGATATCTCGGGAAGGGAATGTGATAGCCATTTGAAATTTAAATGTGATTATGGGGTTATTTGGAACCAAAATGGCTGACTGACGTCCATGTCAAACACGTTAAATTCACTGTTAGTGGGATATTTCAACAATGGAATTTGATACCATTTGAAATTAACAATTATATTACACTGTTTATAAGATATAATGTCAGTTTTTTTTATTGTTTTTCACATTATTATTATTATAACATTAAAAGACTTTATGTAACATCACTAACTATATGTTATCACTGTTTGTAAGAAGATACTTTGAGACTTTCACTGGCTGGAAAATGTTGGAAGAGCCCATATTCAAGGGTAACTGGTATACAGTGATAACATGACAAAATCTTTGAATTGTTTTGTTCATAAAATGCTAAACAACTTACTACCCTTAAACAAACTATAACTCATCACAATTCACAAGCATATCCCAAACCTGTATTTATTTATTTCTAAATAGAGGTGTTTAGCAACTAAACATGAAATGTCTTAACAGTACTAAATGGCTTTGTGTCATTGTAATGCATCCTTATACTTGGATATGTTTCTGCAACAAAATCAGTAGGGATGACATGTGTTTAGTTAAATGTATTGTGTATTAAGAGGATGTATAGCAACTGTGGTTTTGAGTAAGTCTATTATGTAAGACAGTGTAATAAAAGAAAGCTAATCAGCTCCAGATCATGCGTAGACAGCATATTATCTTTGTAATATCTGCTTATATTAAGCTATGGCTGAATACTATTACACAGTATGAGAAGAAAGGTACTGAGTTGGATCAGTCTAAGTATGAATTGGGGATGTGTATTTAAATTATACAGCAAGCAATTAGAAGAATTTTATAATAATTGGTTTTGTTGTCCATGTTTTTAATAAGCATCTACTTCTCACCAGCTATAAACTTCACTAGGGCCAGTCTCTCTAACAGACAGCATTCTTGGCTGGGGGTCCACTATCGGAGTTGTTTACAATTCACCAAATGTCTAGTTTTATTACGTAGGTCAGTAACTGCCCGGGAAATTTCAATAATATAAATAACATGATTTGTTACTTAATAATCTGTTCAAAGTTAAGATAATGGTCGAAAACGTTTTTGTGATATTGACGAGGGGCTACTTCCAATTGTACTTCGTTCCTTTCTTTCGAGACTGAGTTGTGATTTTTCTCGTGATTGTGACCATTCAAAATTAAACACATTTTTTACGCTGAATTTGTTTGAATATTATGCCTTAAACAAGCATAAAAAATACCAAATATTTTAAGAAATATATGCTATCACATTAATTTTGTACACGTAAATATATTTCATATTTTAGTAATACTAGTTATAACACATTCTATACTTCATAAACAAATCAAGTATTTGTGTTATAAAAATCATTCGGGCGGAGATTATTAGTTGGGACCATCCCATTGATGCTATAATGTGCCAGTTATAGTCTAAAACCCTCTGTAATAAATTATTTAGTGGTAACCCGTCTTTTTAACGATCGATTGTTTTCGCCCGTGCTTTGGTCACCTTGACATGATATACTTGTAAAAACATATTAAGCCCTAGACTTGCTCAAGTCCTTGTGAACTTAAAAAAAAAAATGTATATTTCTCTTTTTTATGTCTTTTACATCAGTGTTTTTATTTATCTCGAAAATTTTTTTTTTTTTACTATCATATATATGTTGAGTGTTACCTGTCGGCAAACACCCAACATATATATGATAGTAAAAAAAAAAATTTGCAAGATAATTAAAAACACTGACGTAAAAGACATAAAAAAGAGAAATAAACATTAATTGTTTTTTATTTTTATTTTATTTTTTTAAATTCACAAGGACTTGAGCAAGTCTAGTTAAGCCATAGTTAAGCCCTAGTTAAGCCCTAGTTAAGCCCTAGTTAAGCCCTAGTTAAGCCCTAGTTAAGCCCTAAGCCACTGATAAAACACGTATTTATATCAGTGCTTGTAGCAGCTGTCTCCGGGTTGTTTTGTAACATTTGTAATTTGTAAAGTGTCAACCCTAAAAAGATATACTTAATATCTATTTGCGGGAGTAGAGCGGTTAACATTGTAAAATATGTTCGATCTCCCCATAAGTATTAGACTGGAGTGCGACTGATGTATCCGTATACTCCGAGCACTACTTTTGAACACTTAACTAACTTAATTTTTCGTTTTAATTTTTAGAATCCAATTCTACTTTGGTGAGAACCCAGCACCATTGCGTGGGGGTCTTGGTGGCGAAGAGAACTGGATAAATCTACCGGTCAACGAATTTATTAATAAAGTTATAGTATCCAGCTATGGTAACAGAATCCACAAGCTAATATTTCACACCAATTTGGGTTCAACGTTTGGCCCGTATGGTCGAACCCGCGCTAATTCAGTTTCTTCTACTGTGGAACATAATGGAAAACGGCTTCGATACTTCTCTGGCTGGTATATGACTGTGATGACCAGTATTCATATGCACTGGGATTGTTAATACAAGAGCATACCTTGTCATCACTTCGAAATTGGTGCCTTATTCAAGAATGCTGATGAGTGTGCGACGCCACACCACCTACATCAAATATTTATGACGATATCACCATGCAACAGAAAACACGCATTCTGCATCCATAGTAACAGTAGAATCAGACATTGTTATTCGTTGATAAACTCAGCCTTTCTATTGGCTAAACATGTATCTATGGTTCATCTACTACAGAGCTACCTATCATCCCCCGTCTATCACAGGCAACCGTTGAATTCTCAGCCAAATTGTTGTATAGTGACCAAATATTCACCGTCAAATCGTTGTGCACTGACATCTCCATATAAGTGTCAAACTGAAATGCTATAATAAAAGACTGTTGAGCCAATATACTCCGAGCATTAATTCAAACATTTTACAAACTCAGCTTTCGTGTTTATGTCTAGCATTCAGTTCCATTGCTCAACGAGTATATTAACAATGTTGAAATTGTGCAATTGTAAAGTAAGCCACCAATTTGGGTTCAAGTTTGGCCCTTGAGGCCAGAGCCACACTATTTAATTCTTAGTTTTTTACTGTGGAACCTAATAGATTACGGCTGGGATATTTATCTGGCTGGTATAAAGGATTTATGAACATGATTTCTATTCACTGAAATTGTTAATGCAAAATCACTTATTTATATTATTGGATTGTTTTTAAATTTCATCGCTTCGACATGGCTGTTTTCTCGAAGAACGCTGATGAATGCGTGACGCTTTACCACCTGTATCATTATGACATCATGACCATGCAACTGATAACACGCAGCTCTGTATCATAGCCCGTGTGATATCAACAGTAGAATCAGACTAGGTTTAGCAATATTAAATTATGCAAAATAGTTTGTTTATTGGCCAAAGATGGAATAATACTACCTTGGTTCATATGCTGCTAGTTGAACATTTTACTCCTATTTCTTCGCTTATAAAGTTAATATCTTTAATTTAATCGCTGTATTCCAACATTGGGTGAAAACAGATTGAACAACAATAATAAAAGTTCACATTTTTACAGGAACTAAAGTACTGCATACTGTTTAAGCAAGACATTGAATAAAATACAACAGTGTTGTAACCAATTGCAACTAATACAATTACGAAGATATCTGGCACTGATCTTATAGATATTAACCAAATTCATTATTCTGTTCACTTAACATTATTCACAAATGTATCAAGTTTAGTGTCCTGTTCAGTATTTTATCCGTATTGTATTCTTATCCAATAAAGTCCTAATTCAAATAAATACCGCATAATTTGTTACAGTATTTACTATTTGTTCTATAACCCAAACAGTACAACGGTTATGTTAGACAAATGCTAAACTTGAACAGGATTCAGAACGAGGCTTCTCTGACGATTTGTTTTGATTTTCTTCGTCCCCGGTTACCTCATCAACTCGATTAGCCTTTTTGCATATGAATTGTTGTAGTTTGTTAATAATTATAACGCCTGCTATCCATAAGAATTCGATGCATTCAAAAAATGTTAGGACAGATAATCCGACCCATAATCCAAGTTGACCTCCGAGGTCACCGAGTAAATTTTCAATACCATAGCTAGGATTCTCTGATGTTCGCTCAAGATTAAGTTCTTGGTAGTAAATTTTCAACTGTGCAAAATTGTTTCTGTAAAAATAACGAAACAGATTAATATATGTTTCTGCGTGAGGATTATGTAGTAATGTATATGACAGACGTTGCGTCAAATACTGGCGCACCCCTGAAAAATTCCAATGTTCAATTTAATTTTCCTCCAATCGCGATCTTGTTAATAAGTAAATTACAAAGTGTTATATA
>JAOXYB010028500.1:0-15238 GCA_028565635.1 Phoronis ovalis
GCACACTTTCTTTGCCATTATGCTTCTCTTTGATTAGAAGAACTTTCTCATATATCTCCATGGCACCTCTTGGGTCTTCTAGATCACTCATAGCGTTAGCCATATTTTCTCGTGTTCTAGCTGCTAGCACACTTTCTTTGCCATTATGCTTCTCTTCGATTAGAAGAACTTTCTCATATATCTCCATGGCACCTCTTGTGTCACCTAGTTCACGCATAGCGTGAGCCATATTTTCTCGTGTTCTGGCAACTTGTAAACTATCACTGCCGTGGTGTTTCTCGTTGAAAGAAATTACGTCATGGTACATTTCTAAGGCCGACCTATTATGGCAACCTTTCCAAATTGTAGCCAACTTCTCTTTAGTGTTAACGGCTTCTATAGTCTCTTCCCCGTATACCGTCTTTTTTAGGTCAAGTATATCTTGATACATTTCAACTGCGTTCATCACGTTTTCATAATCACCTATGTCGTGTTTTGCTTTAGCCATATTTTCCAATATATTTAAATATTCTACACTTTCTCTGCCATAACGTGTCTCGGACAAGGAAATAATATTTTTATATTCTTCATTCGCCAAGTTAGTATCCCCTGCCTTTGTCAAAGCACTTGCTAAGGCAACAAGAGTGTTTGCAACTTGGTAGCTGCCCTTACCATAGCATTTCTGTTTAAGAGGAATGATTTTCTTGAGTATACCAATTGCATTATTCGAATCACCCAAACCGATCATGCACATAGCTATTTTTTCTTCAGTCAAAGCTACCTCAATATTGTCTCTGCCATGCTTAGATTCTAGCACAGGAAGAAGAGTTTCAAGCATTTGTTTAGCCTCCGCTGTATGACCAATGTTATGCATCATATTAGCAACTGTAGTCTGCATCTTAGCCGATTCATTACTTTCAATACCAAATATCGTTTTTGTTCTATCTAGCACACCTTTTGCACGTTGGATGTAAGATTTACAGGCTTCTTCATCTAATTTTTCGATAAGTGAATGAATTTCAAAGGCCTTTGGATAATAAAAACTCTCAAGGTCGTTTTCAATTGTAAAACCATACAATTGTCCAGCATCATCAATTTCTGGCATTGTTTTATCATTTATTATTATAGAAGATTTTTCAAGCCACTCATACACACCAGTTACGTTTCCTGTTTCAAGTTTTATATCCGCGACAGCTAAATACGTGAGAGCAAGCTTGCCATGATTGTCTCCATATACCTTCTTCTGTAGTTGAATTAACGTTTCACCCATCACCACAGCATCATGTGCCTCCCCAACGTGCTTCATAATTATAAGGCTTTTAGTAATCAACTCTTCAACTGTCTCCACCATGTCTGAAATATATTCTGTTACGTTCGACATCAGACATCTAACGTTACGCACGTAACTTCTAGCGGAATCAAACTGTTCAGCTTGTGTTGGTATATCAGAACAAACGTTTATCAGACTTCGCATCAATGGTTCCAGTATCTGATCCTTTACTTCCTCGTGCCCCCTGCTTTTCGCCAACTGACGTATTACATGCTGTAGTAATCTATGTACCCGTAAACTTCGGCTGTTTGAACCTGGGAATACTAAAGAGTAAGTGGTTAGAACTGCCTTTACTTTATTGACGTACTTCTCATCTGGCGACAATAACAAAGATTGTTGGAAAAGTACGAGCGGTATGTTATCAGGTGACAGAAAAGCACACCACTGCAATAACTTCCAAGCGTCCTGCGATTGCTCCCGTATTTTTTTTTCAGATGTCAACCAAGTAGTCATCACTGTTTCCTCGGAATCATCCTCCACGTCAAAACCATCAGATAGCATTTCAGTTTTGTTGCTTTCATACAAAGTTAAGTATTCTTTAATAAATATGCCATGTTCCTTCATGTAATTCGTTGCCTGCGCAAGAGCTAGTGGAAGGTATGCTAATGTTTCTGCCAATAGCTGACAATCTTCAGCAGTTGCCTTGTCTTTAAGCTGGTGTTGAATATAGTTAATGGAATCTTCTTTAGAAAATACGTCAAGTTCGATTATCTGCTTCCACTTGTTATTTCTGGAAGTGACAAGGATATGTTGCAATTTGTTGAGGTTCCGCAAGTCTGGCAAGAATTTTTTTAACTGTTTATAATCTTCAGCATTGTCATATATAACAAGCCATTTTTCAAACTGGCGTAGTTTTTGAAATGTTTGTTTAACGGTGTACTGGTAATCTTTATCTTCAGCTTGCGTCTGCACTCCGAGTTCTTCGGCAAATTCTAAAAATGAGGACTCAAGTGACATTTCGTCTGCGTCAATCCATCTCACCAGGTCATAGTTTTCTTGATATCGATGTGCAAACTCAGTAACTAACTCTGTCTTTCCAATTCCACCAAGACCAGAAATCGTTTGTCGTTGTGTAACAGCGCTAAGTCCATTACACACTTTTTGCTGAATCGCTATCAGTTGCGAGTCTCTTCCTCTAAATTCTAGGCTTCTAGGACGAATGTTTTCTGCGCGATGTCGTGAACCTAACAGTACAATTAAGGTAATTAAATGCATGGAAAACATAGTTAAATTCCACAAAGTCTGATAAACCTACACGTGCACTGTCAAATAAGGATGAAGTTCATTTACAGTATTATTGGGTAAGTAATGCCTATCTATGACAACATAACCATTATAAAACAATCACAAACGTAGCGAGAATAAAATGCCTGATAAGAACGAAAGATTGTGTTTCCTAGTATAGCTACTCTTGGTTCGTGCTAGCAGAACCATCATATTTTTTCCTACTGCTCTGTGAAGATTACCACCAGAATTATATCAAATCACAAATTATAAAACCCAAATAATCCCATGAAATTTCAATTTAAAAAACTAATATTTGTTTCAATCTCTTCTACATTGATTCCGCTTTCAAAACAAAAAACAACAACAAATTCATCGCTAAGGAGAAAAAAGAAAACAAATCTAAATTTAAGCTTGCTGGACCGTACATTCAGGCCCGGACAAACTATAGGACCAGAACTGCTGTCACGTCAACTGTGTCAATGGCCATCCTGTGAATAAGGGAATAAAACACCAAAATATACAGGCTGAGCCGTGTCAGTGAATATAATAACACAATTATTAGCGATTTGAAAAACCAACTTTCTGCATACACATTTCAATATAGGGGAATAAGTAAGCACTGCCATGCGTCCTGTCTGATCATTGTGGTGAATAGACTATATCTGCATGCACTTGAGGGTGCTGCAGACCCTTTCAATACCAGTGTAATAAAAATCTGCGTCCGCGTGCTACAGTGTCCAATGGAAACTGAATATCAGAAATACTGAAGTAATGAAAACGCGAGTCCGCCCATTACATAGTGTCCAAGACGCTCATTTTCAAAGGGGACGCCAGGTTTCAGATACTGGGCGTCCTAGCTACGGACTTATCTTACACCGGCATCCTTTAGTTTTACACAACACTTGTTTTTTAAAATCTCACTTTAGAAAAGCTTTAAACGGTAAAAATTTAACAAAATTAAAAAATATTAAGAAATAGTTGCATATGTATTGATATGCTCACAACAAGGGGGGTATTTCTTAGATCAAACACATAAGATTTTTTTTGGTTTTGGCTCGGCATGCGAAGGAGGCATTTTGTCCGGTTTTGCGAAGGAATCCCGTGACCTCACGCAGAACTACGTTATTTGATCATTCACAAAATGCGACATGCTGGGAACGTTTGGGTCTGAGACTGGTGGCTCCACCAATTGCATACAAATAGTCTATTGTACCAAATTTGAAGCAAATTCCAACTTTACAACAAAAGCAAGCAGAACATAATGAAACTAAATGCTTATTTAAATATTGCAACATTGTTTTTGTACAGTATTTCTAAAAGTAAATGAAATAACACCATGGATATTTTGCTGCGTGTTGTATTGCTGTTTACTGATTTATGTACATGTATTAAAGCTACTACAAAAAAAATGTGAAAGAAACAAATTTTCAAATGCTTTCAATATAATTTAACTAGGATCATACATTATTATCAGTCAATAAATGATTACAAGTTCGGGCTTTTAAATAACATGCATTTCACTGTTATGTGCATACTAATGTATTTGTTGGCAAGCACTATATAAATACATTGGCTTTTCAATATTCATATTCTAAGAAATTTTATGAGTCGCAAAATATGACGACAGCATGGATTTTTCATGAGTCCTGTTTTAGCGTGTATTAAAAATCTTTAATACATTAAATTGTGTATGAAGGAAACAGAGTTTTCATTACTTAACTAGGCATTATTGCTATTAATTAGCGAATGCATGTAGGAAAATACTAAATTAAATATTAAATGCACATGTTATTTAATATTTCACTGTTTTGTACATGCTGACACTGAAAGAAAACAAAGGACTAGTAACTTAATGGCTAATACAGTGTATATCCTCAGAAGGTTAATTTACATCATTTGGCACCCCGTCATACAACGCCAAACTCTTATTCTAAGTTCTTGCTACAACTAGTTTTAACAGGACTTTACTAGCAAATATAACTATTTGATCAACATATTCGCAAGTATTAGGAAGTGTGGCTGGCTTTCGTTTTCCACATATTTCGTGTATCCCTAGCATTTTGCTTTCTGTCAAGTTTATCCAAACACAGTCTGAATAAATCCATCCGTTAGCGTTCCGTGCTTTCTCAACTAATGTCTGGGCTTAACCATAGTAATTTTTTTACTATATCCTTTCAATTTAACAAGAGCGGAATAATTACGTCATTAAACTTTCGCCAACAGATATAAACTTTTCTCTCTGCGTGTTCCACCGTCACCTACCACGTCTATTTTATAATTATGACTCGTTATGAATAGATATCGCCAGGGAGCTTGCATTTTGCTTAGCGGACTATAGATAAACACAGGGAGGACCAGATCAGAATGTGTGTAATCGACCACTTACCCGCTTAGTCCACTGTTGTACCTATTATTATAAGCTGCAATTTGATTGGTGTCAAGACTTTCGTGACACTTTATATAGAAATAAAGGGATTATCGTTGTTCTGTTTTTCGTGATAATAAACAAAAATTGACTATGACTATGCCCAAACGTTAGTTGAGAAGGTACAGAACACTAACGGATAGATTTATTCAGACGATCGAAACATATTATAACATTTATATAGCGTTTTTGTTAAGTCTACAGTATTTGGACCTATCGATCTCTCATTCGTTGAGGCTGATAATTTGAATATCGGAAGAGCCTCTTGAACGTTCCCTAGCTGACACATAGCTTGAGAAGTCATGATTCATGTGGTACTGCCATTGTATCACATTCATTCCTATGATGTCTTTCCACTAGTGTGGCTTTGTTAAGCTTTTTCTAATTTGTCCAGAGGATTCATAATAACAGCCATGTTGACTTGATGCATTGCTACATTTGTGTTATATTAACGGTAATATCGTGCATTGCACTTATTAGTCCATTTGTTTTTACTAACGAGAATAAATCGAGTATATACGAATGATCAGGTGATAAATAAAAGTTGAACGCAGTTAGTATCTATAAGTGTGAGGACGATTATTGTTTGTATGACAATTTGAAAACCTTTTTAGTTTTATTATGTTATCTAGTAACAAACAGGTGAAAACTAATATAGCATACTACTATTCTAATCAATTGTATTACCATATTTGTTCTAAGAAAAGATTGGCAAAATGATAATTTATTACAGTACACTATATATTTATTACGCAGTCTGAATTAATCCATCAGTAAGTGTTCCGTTCCTTCTCAACTAACGTCTGGACTTAACCATAGTCACTATTCCTTCAACATAGTCAAATTTTGTTATATTTCTTCAACTTAACAAGAACGAATAAAAATGAGAGATTCGGCTGTGTGACTGACCTACTTTGCTCAGGATTTTACACTAGTTATCTGCTTATTACGTCTTCCGGGTTTTAATTTTTCGTAACCGCAATTTGATGGTGTCACTGTATATATAAATAAAGGGATTATCGTCCTTCTGGTTTTCCAGATAATAAACAAAAATTGACTATGTTTAGAAGGTACGGATCAAACATTGAATCCTATTGTAACGAGGCTACATAATTGATTAACATTTCTATATGTATATAAATGTACTTATATTAGAATGGACATTGACCTGGGAATTCCTTAACAATGCACATACCTGTTATAGCAGGCGCTGAAGTATAACTTGCGCTGGCGGTGTTACCTTTTTTTTCTGGATCTGAAAAATGTTCAAAATGTGTTCAAAATTAAGTCTATGCTCTTACTATGATTAAATCACCAAGGTAATACGTGGAGGTAACATTTAATGTATCAACTTATTTAACTAGAACGCTTGAATGTAGCTGTTTTCAGAAGCTATATGTATTAATGTAGACAAGCTGACCATACTTCCAGTTATGAAAAGTTATCAAATGCAGTTATCATCACATGATATTTTAATATTTTTAGTTATTTGTTGTATTTTCCAATAAACTGTAGATTATAGGTGAATCAATGTAAACAAACAAGTCGAAAACTTTAATTAAACATTTTGAACCAGAATTATTGTATATGACTTTTAGTATGAAAGAAAATTAGAATATCAAAGATATAGAATACTTCTCTCTATGTTACGGACGATTTCATCAGTGGACTAGCGTTGTGAATTCAATATTAATATGATAACGAGCTAAACTCCAAGAGTTTTAAATTCACTGTAATATAGGAGTTTACCAGTTATTTTTTTACGACTTTCACCGTTGTTTTTTTTTGAGAAAATCGTGTTTGTACAACACAACCTACTATTGTTATGTCAGAGAGTCCCGAACTAAAAGGATTATTGAAAATTTGAACTCAGCAAGTTCTCTTGATTCGAGCATAAAATACAACACGATACTATAGGAAAAAATACACAATTTTAAAAACGCCATGTCAAGAAAGAAAACGAGAAAAACTTTCGAATGCTGACACTCCGCGTAATTAGTAAATAATATATACATAGTACAAATATAAACTAATGAATACAATTTTAGTATGATCATAGTGTTTATCATGGCTCACCTTCAACTGGTGTCTGGTTGGTAGGTTTTACAAACGTTTCTATATCTTCCAACTTGTTTAGGATTTGTTCTTGACGCAAGTTTTGATTTTCTTCAGACTGTAATGCTGCATTATTTATCATAGTTTGCGTTCCTTTCAGAATTGTATCCTCAGCTGAAGAAAGTTTTTCAGAAAAATGCGATATCATGTCTTCTTTTACGCGCTGTATTATTTTGTAACAATCTTCTGCAGTTGGTAATTTCTCTGCTATATTTGTCCTTGCCTCGGCTCTCGGTGGAACTGGTCTTTCCTTAAAGACTTTCATGACTGTGGCAACAACTTGTCCGATCTTTTTACGAATATCACCACCCAAAACAGTTTCTGCTATATGTGACTGTTGTTGCCATAACTCTAAAAGTTGATCGTATTTAAGCTGTAAATCAACATCTAAAGACATTGATTTTAAAGTGTCATAATCTTGCTGTGAAAACTGTGTTGGTGAGAGAGATAAAAATATTTTTACAGCATCGTCCCAGTGTTTGTGAAAATCTTCGTCTGTTAAACTTGCAGTTGTGATATGTCCATACAGACGATTTCTCATAATTCTTATTCGGGTAACATTTGCTTCTACAGACCTATCGTTCTCAGCTATGGGTTCATCCCATACTGGATCATTTGAGGGACGTAAGCCACATATGTTTCTTAATAGAATGCAAATCAAAGTAATGTCAAGTTGTTTAACATTAACATTATTGCTAGCTGGTCCCAAGTTCCTTTTACTTGTACTGTTTGGGTATAAACACATTTGCTGCTGTTTGTTAAAAGGTGGAACGTTGCTTAAAACTCTTTGGACGTTCCGTTGGTTTAAAATATCTTCAAAGCTTAAAGACGGATATTTGGTTTTCAGCTGATTGTCAAGGACGTCTGACAGCACGACGGTACCGCAATCAATTAAAAGACGGCACACGCGGAAAAAATTTGCGTTTTCAGGAGTATACGCAACGGCCATAGTGGATGATTGGTTATTGCTTTAATTTGCCCTGTAAAGAAATGTAAGGATATCAATATTGGGATATGCAGACAAAAAAAATATCAATATACTGCAGCTTTTCGCACTAGAGGAACTCTGAAGATATCACCTGCTGACAAATAAAACTTTTCCTTGTTATATTCAAAATTATCTGGATCAAATAGAGCCTTAAGGGTGATAATTTTGTTAAATCTGTGCACAACGGCTCAGTACGCAATATATTTAGATATATCACAAAAATGTTTTCTTAAACTTTAACATTCAAGCCATGTCATATAGATATTTTCAAACTAGTATCTGGAATGTTTAAAATTTAATTAGCGCTTAAATGACACCTTAGCAATTAAACTATTCTCCCATAATTTGTTATTGACCATTTTTAAATTGCACAATGAATTTCAGGTTATATAATCAATTTAGTACGTTTAGCAAAAAACATAAGAATTCAAAGATTATTCATATTATTTGCAATTTGGTCATAAATAATGGAAGTATCGTTTATATCGTAAAAACGTAGTTAGCTCGAATTCAGGCTGGATTTTCCGGTAGAATGCACCTTATAATTGGTATTTATTTTGTTTGAAAAAATGTAATCCAGATTTTTCAAGAATTTTTATTTAACCAGTAACAAGGATCTAGCTTAGCCTTAAAGACTTAGTGATCAAAAAGCAGGGTAATTTGATATTTTAACGAAAGATGTCGCCAAATTATGGTACTGTACATTAGATCACGTAGATCATCATTTCTTGACAGATATAAAAACTGCTGCTTGATTTTCCGCATACTTATAAAGGAAATATTTTGAAGATAAAGCAAAATCTAGATGGCTGTTACTTGACCATATTGGCAGTTATACTAGGAAATATTGAATTGAACAATCGTTAGAATTCAGTTTGTCGCTGCTAAGGGTCGTTTGAAGCCAGACATGCGGCTGATCATGTTACAAAAGGACACCAAAACATTTAAATATTTAACAAACGTTTGCTTGCCTTGCCGATATCATAAACACTCTAAGCATACTAGGGGACTCAGAGATACCACGCAACCAGAAAACACACAGAGGCAGTACAAGATTGCGAAATGGACACTGCAAAATGCAACTTTGGATTGACCATATGTCTATAGTAAACAATGATTTTATTAGGAGTAAACTGAGTATAAAAGCAGTCCTAATCAAGTTTTAGTGCTGTTCATACAAAAATTAAATCAGCGTATCAACGCTAATCCTTTCCATGACATTTAGCCGTAATTATGCAACAGATATCAAATTCTATGTTTTTCCAAATACAGCTATTATTTGAATTCACCTTATGAATCAACATTAATTTAATATTGATACAGACACTGAGAGCTTTACTATGAAATAATCGAAATATATAACACTAGTTTTAGTCAGTTTAGATAACCTCAACGTTATACACTGCACTGTAAGATTTCTTTTATATTTCAACCCTACATTAAGTTAGGATCACAAATTAAGAAATGTAATTGGTGCCAACAGGGTGCTATTAGAAATTTAAATAGCAATGTGTGTAGATATTTTAACCCTAAAAATAATTTAAGTCTTTACTTGTTAGACAATTCTAGTGAACCCTTGCACTGTGTCCCCGGGACTCTGTCATGAACAGAACTCAGTGAACCCACGATTAGCAGGTAACAAAGCTAGAGAACTTCCCTATTGTAACTCGAAATTATCTCATGAGCAGCAATTAAGAAAGCAGACTAACACTTATAAGTGAGAATAGAGATATTTTTACAAAAATATTAACAGGATGTTACAAAAGCAAATTTTTCATAAAATTGATTTAGTTGATGGTTCCCGACCTCAAATTCAACGTTTTTATTAATCTGCACCAGAAAAACGACAAGAAATTAAAATTCAGGTTTAAGACATATTTGATAAAGGAATCATAAAAGTTTCAAGAATCCCAAGAAATACAGTTTGTATGGATTAAAAAAAACAACCTAAATTAACCCCTGACAACAAAGGCATCTTTCGTATGTATATTGATTTTCGCATTTTATATAAAGTTAACTTACAGCTAGAGGTGAACGTTTCCGTCTTCCTCTCTGGACATGACCGAAATTATTGCAATTTCAAAAGCACGATACCTCATGAAGGTAAACATGAATTTAGCAGAATGCCTTTTGCTTGAGTTAAAAAATGCAACTTCCACTTTATATTAATCATTTATCGTTGATTTTGTGAAATATAAGATCAGCAATCCAAAATTTTAAAATATTTGAGTAGCAATTCATTTTAACGCAAACTGACTGATATACGGTCTTCGCAAATTTCAAACAGATATGTGACTACTTTTTTTGGACCAATTGCAAATTCATCCTTAGCAGCTATTACTCAAAGGGTGGAACAAAATTGAAGCTTTTCACTCTTTAAAACTGTATCTTAAATATGTTAATTGTCTTGTATAGCTTGTGTCTTCATTAATCAATATAAATAGTTTACCTCTAGATATTATGTAAGATTGTGACCAGAAATGCTCAAAACAATCGGTGATGAAATAATGTCGTTGATGAATTACCATTTCCAGAGTTTTTGTCTTGGCCATGGAATCATCACATTTGTCGAGCAATCAGCAAGGTTGAATCGGCCTCCAAAATGCAATTTAAGTCACTTCAATATTAAATATTCCCACATACAATTATCAAATACCTGTAGATTTAACACGCAATAATGATGACAGCATTAATGCATTCGCTAATTTAACTGATGAAACTGATATTAAACCGACACAGAGAAATTACCCATATTGATGATTGAATATTTATTGTACATATATATAATAAACTGCCTATAAGTAGCCATAAAGCCAGAAAGTTGATAATACATTCTGAAAGATTTGTCATGGATAATGACTTAATCTATCATATACCTACTCCCCGATACAAATAAGTACATGGTCAAAAAAACTTATCCCTAGACAATTACGAGAGAATGTAATCATGTTTTTCATTCTGATTTACAAGGTGGTCATCTTGGTTTTGGAAAGTGTATGATGCTAATAGGGAACGTTATTATTAGGACAGAATGCATTTTTATATTTCACAATATATTGGAGTGTCGTATTACTAGACAATAAAAGTTATCTGATTGGTTATATAAATTTCACAAAAAAACTATTACCAAATTGCAATGGCCCATTTTATGTTACTGAAAAATAATCACCACGGGGCGGCAATTTGAGTTAGAGTTAGGGTTATGATTTGATTGCAGTTTGAAATTGTCTGAAATGACATAAACTTACTGTTGCTTGAGCTTTATAAGAGTTTTCTATTTTTTAAAAAAATGCGTTACACGCAGAATTTCGCTTAAATAAACGCATTTGTTTGATAAACTGGAAGTCTTCAAAATGTGCTTTATGCATCGCATATAATAGATTTAGAAGTCAAATTTACTTTGTGAAAAAAATGTAATGCGAATTTTAAACAGTAGCGCAGGTCTAGCTTAGCTTTAATACAAAATGACATGGTGTGTAGCATGGTGGCGAGTCACCATTGTAATTTCGATTTTGATAATTTATATATAGATGCGTTCTCGTTTTGATTTACCTTAATTTGTACCACATAGATAAGCTACTGGAACAGTGCTTTCCCAAAGGTCTTTCCCATTAGAATATATTTATGACAATTTAAACTTAATATAATTATCTTTTATCAGCAAGGTTAACAAGTCAAAGTACAATGTGCGACTAATCAGTTAACCTATATATTATTTATATTGGTTACTGTTTCTAATCTTAATAGTTTGTAAATACATTGTAGCATTAATTTGGTTAATTGGATCGAACTGCTTATAACGAGTGTCACACAATGATCATTAGTATTAACTGGATTGTGAGGCAGATGAGAACAGTTTACGATGATCTTACCGTGCATATTACAAGCTTAATTAATTTGTTATCTAAATAAATGAAAAAAATAGCAAACGGTTATGCTGGGAATGAACACTGAAGGAAAAGGTCCGAAGTATAGGGACAACAAGACTAGATGTCAATTGGAATTTTAGTAAAAAGGTTATTTCATGTGCATTAGAAAGGTATTCTAGAATGTGGTGCAAAAAAGAAAAAGAACCGTTTACTTCTCTTCATAATTGGATGTTGATAGTGGAATTAAACGATTATCTCACTACATACCTAGTAAATTGTGTCGGGTGTTAGAGGATAATTTTCTATTTACATAAGTTACAAGATAACTGTGTGCTCGTACCTGCTGATAAAGCAACTAATAGTATTATTATTAACTAGAATACTTTTATATTTCTGTTCTTATTAAGGAACTAGTGCTACCTATAATAAAGTTAACACTGCCATACAGGATACTGTTGACAAACATAAAGACTTCCTTTATAAACTCAACAGTAGTTCACTATCTAATAACAGTTACCAAATATTTACTAGACATCTAAACTATACTACACTTCCACATCAAAAATATTAAAGGCCTAATTACTAAATTGATAACACATGTTTTTGATGGAGAAGATACAACATACATAAACTCCAAAAGTTATCATTTTTAGACTTTCAATGACAATATGCCTGGGTGATGTTGTTTAGACAAATTATAGGTTTTCCTATGGAGATAGATTGTGCCCCGCTCCTTGCAGATATGCTCCTGTACATGTAATCATATGAATGCGATTTTCTAGACAGATTAGCCAGTGACCAAGATGTATAGGAAAGAAATTCAATGTCTGTTTTGATACATTGATGACTTTCTCACCTGGAACAATGACGAAGTATTGATGAAAGGTATCCACCTGAGTTGGTTTTGAAAACTAGTATAATCTTGTAAAGAAGGTTCATATCTAGATTTATGAAAAATAAGTTAGTTCCTTTTCCTGTTTTATTTTTCCTTATTCAATAAGAAAAAGGAAATCCCAAATGTTTAATTCCGCTTAAATCGATTTTGAGCCGAATTAGGATAAAGGGACTATTTCAGAAGTCAAGGATTCGAAACATGTAAATTGAGAAAATATTGAAACAAATTTTTCAATTAATTTACAGACATCATAGCAAAGTACATTTTGAGGCTAAGCTAGCCCTCGTCAGTGTTTGAATGCAAAAATATGAAAAATCTGCATTACATCTTTTCACATAAAATATATGTTTTCTTTTACGTTCAAATGATATTAACTTAGTACTCTGCGCTATTGTGTGAAATGTATGAAATATAGTTATCGTGTAATAACACCGCATAAAAACATTAGGTACATCCTACGGGATAACCCAATAGAACAGAATTCTTGCTATATAACTATATTTTTAGCAAGTAAACGATACTCCCATAATTGTTATGGACCATTTTTTAAATTGCATAAGAGATTTTGGTTATAAAATCAATTCAGTTCTTTTACCAAATAAAACAATCCTTTTTTAAAGAAATAATTAGTTTTTCAAAGATTACATAAAGGGGTATTAACAGTTACCAGAATATCCCGTATAATTTTCCAATCCATTTCTATAGTAAATTCGTGTAATTTAAATCATTATAAAAAATTACCAAACATTGGATGAAGAAAATGACCTGTTAAGAACTGAAGATTATTATGTATACTACTCCTAGTTATTTTTTCGTGCAGGCATGACCACCAAAATGTTTTGCTATTCCACTATGTATACTACCCCCAGGAAAATACAACTTAACAACTGACAACATTCATAGCTTTGCCCTGCCATGGCTCAAATAACCCTATCAAATTTTGGTGTATTTTACTTTAAAAAGCTAATATTAATTTCAATCTTTTGTACAGTGATTTACCTTCAAACAGAAACAAACAAAAAAGCCAGCGCCAAGTAGGAAAAAAGAAAAAATCATAAATTTAAAGTTCACGGACTTCTTCCAGCAGAGCCAAACCAATCCGTCACCACTGTGGTTACATCAATTGTGACCTTATGCCATATGTCAGCTATTATTCTATAGCTATGGGATAGTGTCCTGGGTTACAGGTATTATGTTATAGCCAGAGAAAAAAAAACGCTCTTTTTCTTTTTCAAAGTCCACATTATTAGTGTAGAGATATCTAACTGCAGGAGAAGTAATTGATATTATCATTATTACTAGTGTGCAATGCACCCGGAGGGAATCACATAAAGATAAGAAATAAATAAGCATAAAATGCTAAGCCCCCAGGGGGCAGTCAAAATGAAAGTGGGTACGTATGTTCAAACAAAATTTCGCGTGAAAGGGTATGTTTTTCGAACCGCCGGAGCGTAACGCGCGTTACGCGCTTAGGGTCTGTTTTTTTTTGGCTAAAATCACGAAAAGGTTAGGTTTTTTGGAGGTGTGACACTTCGTTAGGGGTGTTTTTCCCCACAAAAGTCACTTCCTTAAGGGTGCATTTTTTCGAAAATCTCACTTCCTTAGGGGCGTATTTTTGCAGAATTTCACTTCGTTAGGGCCTTTTTAAAAAAGCCATGTTGGAACATGGGTACCCACTTTCATAATGACTGCCCTCCTGGGGCTAAGCCTATCCTAAACCTAGCCTTGAACCCATCCTAAATATAATATGAGAAGCATGAACTTGACCTTAACCGAGATGGTACCTTTAACTCAGGTAGAATTACCTTAGTAATCCTATAGCTATAGATTTGCTGTAGGACAATGTCCCAAAGCAATATAGTAATTGCTGAGACCCAGGTTTCAGGATCTGAAATTCTCCCCCATGCATATGGGATATTCTCGTAACTTAAAACCCCTTATATGTATGGGGTATAGTAATCTGAATAGGGTGGGCATTATCACATATTAATTATCTAGAATCAATAATTCATATCTCTTAACATATTCAATGGTGAATAACACCCGTTATCAACAGGGCGTCTTTGTTTAGGAGTTCAGCAGGGAAGTCTAAACCCTCACATATACTAATTTTTGACAAATATTTATGCTGACCTACTGTGTTTTACTATACAGTACATGTATGTTTCTGTGTACTATACAGTACATGTATGCTTCTGTGTACTATACAGTACATGTATGTTTCTGTGTACTATACAGTACATGTATGTTTCTGTGTACTATACAGTACATGTATGTTTCTGTGTACTATACAGTACATGTATGTTTCTGTGTACTATACAGTACATGTATGTTTCTGTGTACTATACAGTACATGTATGTTTCTGTGTACTATACAGTACATGTATGTTTCTGTGTACTATACAGTACA
>JAOXYB010028511.1:0-31359 GCA_028565635.1 Phoronis ovalis
ATAGAATGTTTATCGTGCGAACGGTCACAATCGCGATTAAAGTTTTGCTAAATTTTTTATCTAGCTAATATTTTAATCGTGATTGCCCGTGAGAACAGAGCTTAAGTGATCTCTCTAAAAAAAACAGGAGATAAGACTAAAGTTTTTGTTCTTTCCCCATAGTATAATCCACACTGTGTTCTTCTTTATCCCAATTTTTATACATCTATTATAGTCTGATCTGTCTCGAAACTGAACTATTGCTGCAGCAAATTTATCTTTTGTAGAAGTGTAATGAAAAGTACATTAGAAAGTAATGATACATTAGTCAATAGCAATAATTATTAACATAAAGATAATTGCTCTAAAACTGAATCTTATTTTTAATATATAAGAGAAGATTCAGTTTTAAAGTAAATTATATTTAATAGGTTAATAGTTTCACAGTATCAAAATGTCATCAAATGAACATTCATTCTGACATTAATTATTAATTCTTTTGTGATTAAAAACACATGTGGGTAAACTCATTACACTACAAGGCAACTGTAAGTTTTTCTCTTTGTTAAATAATGTTGTCTTTTTTCCTCTAGTTTATGATCTGTTGACAGGAAAGATAGAGAAAATTTTACAGGATCACAGAGCTTGTGTGCGTGATGTGTCATGGCATCCTTATGAACACACGATTGCTAGCACTTCGGTAAGCTATTTCCTTTCACATCAAACTAAATCTTCAAGCTATGGAAGTGTTATAAAAGTATTGTCAACTATTGCCGGAATGGGTTTTATTTAAATGATGAACCTGCCTACATAATAATATTGAAAGTTTTCAACTCTCCTGGAACAATTGTCAATCTGACAAAATATGGAAATGGATCTACCACTCATCTGTGACAGTCTTCTGAAGTGATATTACTCTAGCTGTCTGTTGTTTAATTTTGTCTTATGCTTGTCTTATTTTTATTGACTGTGGATTATCTACAGCTTTTTGTAATTTTGTCTAAAAACAATTAGTTTGTGTGTCTAAAAAAACGCAAAATTTGTAACACCTTTGTTACTTTAGTGGGATGGTTGTGTTAACAAATGGACATATTATCCGATGTCATCAAGAGAAACTGATTCAGAGCATGAGAGTGACGATGAGAGTGAGCAAGATGGTCCAAGACGTAGTAAGCGACTCAGAAGTCAATCAAGATGGTCAAATTCAAGAAGGATAAACCTCTGGGACTGTTAAATGAAAAATTCAGCAAGTTCTGCTATCACTTTCAAGTTAAGACTTGAAGCATATCATAGTGGATGAAATATTAAGAAACTAAATCGGTATGTGCCAGCAGATATCATTTGCTCTGCTGTCCAGTTATACTCTGTGGCATATAATCACAATACTAGGCATGTGAAAGTAAATTTCTTTTGCTATTGGGACATTATTCACCGTCTAGTGGATAAAGACAGTTTTCTGAAAGTCCTGTATGTATTTATAGATAACGCACAAAGACTGATTCAGTACTTTTATGCATGAGGGCAATTATGTAAGGGGACATACTGGTCATTGTATAGCTTGCGGATACACTGTAGCTTAATGAAAATTGATTATGCATTGTCAGCATTATCCATTCATCCCAAGTAGAGGTAAAGGAAAGATTGCCGTGATCTGAATAATTGTCACCTAAAAAATACCAGAAAGCATCAGTTACATTATAGCGCTGGTTAAACTTTTTGTTAATTGTTAGGTTTGTTATAGTTTTCAACTCATTATGTTGATATCTACTTTGTGTTTTGTTGTCTTGGTTTTTTTTTTCAAATGCACCAAATGAATGTTTTACGAAGCTGTTTTAATGATTCAATGTGAATTTTTTAAAAAGTTCTCTAGGTTTCAGTGATTCCCCATTTGAAATAGGAGACTTAAAGTGTTCATGTTTGCAAAGTTACTAATCAGGTTTTGAAATTCCGGAAACAATTTGTATTTCGAAAAGTTAATTTGTTTTCCCTATGCCCTGCAAGAATCCTCTTTGTAATTGTTGCAGTGTGTTCGATATCTAAGTAATTTTTTTAGTGAATCATAATTATTAAGTATTGTTGTGTGCTGGGTGATATTCCGGGTATGTTTACTGCGCGCGCAGCATACTGCATAGCAAAATGACTCATAATTGCTCAAAACAGTTTCCATGTAGTATGTGCATACACTCTGCAGTTTACAATACCTTTCAGCCATTGTGTACCTTGTAGAAAGGAAGCATATAAATTATATATCGAGTACAAATTTATTCCAAATAAGAAAAAAGTGGAATATAGAAATTATAATATAAAATGTTTTAGTGATCAACACTATACTGTCATTTATAATAACTTGAATGTAAATAATAAATTTATCTAAATGTTATTTTCTTTCTTGTGGCGGATTAAAGTTAATGTATAAACATTTGTTACAATAAAAATTTGTTATTTCTGAAATACTTCCAATTAATTTGTTTCTAATACTAGCCATCATGAATCTACATTTATTTTATGAATTGTGCTATATATTATTGATTGTTCAAAACGCTGCTATAGGCTCTGCATTTGAAATTGCATATTTTTTTAACAAAAACTAAAAATTAACAAGCAGCGGTTTGTAAAATGTATAAAATTTACAGATAACATTGGAAGAAATAAGAAATAAACATTACACAAACCCAGCCCCAAGAACAAAATTTGTACTATACAAAATACTATCTGATAGCAGTTTAAGTACATTTTACAGGAAGCTCAAATAAAATGCTGTGGTATAAGTACCCAGCAAGTTGCATACTAAAAATAAAACAACAAATAATTCATTTCCTAAATCAAAATACAATAATTTTCAGTGTTCTCCACTAAAAACGCATACTTGTTCAGAGCACCAATGAACTGCAGTAGTACATAAACCTTGTATTATTTATCAATATTTTATCTATCCATGTTTGGGTTCACATAAATATTATCATTGGCCCTTGAACATGTATACACTATTTTATGGAGAACACTGATTTTTGACACAAGAGCCCTAACTGTAAAGTACAAAATATTATGACTAGTTTCACGCGACAGCTATGGTCTTGTACTACATTTCATAGTACTAGACCTATACAGCTATAGTCTTGTACTACATTTCATAGTACTAGACCTATAAAGCTATAGTCTTGTACTACATTTCATAGTACTAAACCTATGCATGCAATAAAAAATATATAATCTGGCAAGTTTTTGGAAAATATAGCAACATTTTACTCAGACATCTTCATAAATTTACATGCATTACCTATTAGCACCATAAGAATCAGTGCCAATAATGTGTACCGTCTTCTATGTGGCATCTTGCATTCACTATCGATGTAACATGTATATATAAAGTGTATATTAATATATGTATAGAATCATGCACCTAATACAAAGAATATAAAAATGTTTAATCATTTTATATACATTGATTTATATAACATAGTTTGCATTGATATGGCATAAAATGGAATGGCCATCTTTGATTACTTTGTAACATTCATAACTTTGGCATAAACAACAAATTAAATTTCTTCAGAATTTTGTAAATCATTTGCACGTGAATCATATCAATTGATTAAACATAACTGCGCTTCTCAGTTACAGATACTTTCTTGAATATTTTCACTTATAAAATATATCAAACTTTAGTTTGTATATTAACAACTTAAAACATTATCCTAACAAATCATTACTACTAAAATGACACTATGTCTTCTAAAGATACTAAAGTTGTAGTCATTTTGTTCGTTGCTCGCATAAAATCTCATTTGGTTTCATGTGCCAACTAGCACTTATAAAACCCATAAGTATACTACTAACATGGAATCCGCACTACTCTCTCATATCTGCACAAAAAAATCAACCTGCAACTCACAGGTAATGAGCATACATACATATTGTATCTAACAATGAAAGAACCTAGATGCGATTCAATAAAACAAAACTTCTGCACAGTTTCACATCACTTCTTGTTTAAGCAACTGCACACGATGATTCATCTTGTACGATTCTGGCGACAATGGTGATGGAATTGGTGAATCATGCCTATTTAGATGTTGTGGAGATTGAGCATCAATCATATGGTTGCTCTGCATAGATACTTGTTCGATAGGACTTGTAGGTCCCACCATGTTATTTGTCATGACACTTGAAGCGAGACTGGTGTGTGCCATAGAGACTGGTGACATGTGACCACCTAATGGTGACAAACCCATGTGGGATTGGTGATCAGTGAGCATGGTGGTGACCATGTGACTTGCATCAATAGTCATGATATGATTGGATGGACTGGACATTGGTTCAAGAGAGGCGCCCGTAAGTTGTTCAGGTGGGGGTGAAGGTTGTCCCATCATGTGCACTGGAACTGAACCGCCAGGGTTTGGAGCTTCATTGTTAGCACCTATGGACACAGATGTTAATTTATCAAAACAATTCATATCTTACCAAAGCAATGAACTCCAAAAAGGCCATTGTTACAGTATTGAAAAGTATTATCTAGCAAAATAAAAGTCGAGATAACAGTAATTACACTTACTTTTTAGTGCATTCTAATACTAGATAATTTGAATTAACTCGAAACAAATTTCAAATAACTGATTCCCAACTTTAATAGTGACAGTACTTTCATTAATTATCAACTTTACTTGAACAAAATTACATTGATATTTGTAGTCAGCAAATGTAGCAGTGTAGGGCCAAACTCACCAAGGTACTCGACTGTTAAAAGTGTAAACAAATAAGAACATTTAAACTATAACAAGGTTTGAATATTCAAACTTACCTCCAAGAAGCATTTCTTGAAGCAAGTTGTCAATTTTAGCCACACCAAACCACTTAGCAAACTGAATCTGCTCTATCATTTGCCATGTAATACTTTGCAGAGCAGGAAGGACAAGAAGAATCTCTCCAAATCTTCCACGGCTGTCATACTGTCTGTCGTTAATGTAGTCTTCTAAATTAATCTGTACTTGATAGCGCATGGCTTTGATCTTCTGTGGCTCACTCAATCCTTTGGCATCTAGCATGTCAAAAAGCGATATTTGGGTTTCTTTTTGATGAATGGCTGTAAGATTAACAGGCGTTCCTTGTTCCTTTTTTGTTTAAATTTGGACAAAAAGTGATATGGTACACTTTAACGAAAAACATTCTGACAAAATTAGCCCTCAACTTCAACTACCAAGAAAGCAAGCAATATTAAATATTCTCATGCACGAAAAGGAACCAGGAACAGCTGCTTGGTTCTGATTCACAAAATCTCATCAGAATTCCACAGATGTATCTCATAAGCTACTGTATATTCAGTGAAACTATTATAAAACAAATGAAACATGTTCTTCCCAAACAGCATAATTAGTTCTACATGATTGACTGATAAGCCTTGTGGAGTTTAAAACTAGTATGGTAAAGAATTACCCAATACTGTGGTTGAGATGTGCTTTGACAATCCTTGTTTGTCAAGACAGTGTTTCAGAAGTATGTACTTTACCCCAATGTGTTAATGATAGCAATTTAAAGCTTATTGGCTAAAAAAGGCCCATATATTTAGATGATTTTCCCCAGTTTTAAAAGATTCTAAAATGAACAAGCAGATCAAAAGGACAGATCCTAAAATAACCATATATTTACCTGGGTCAAAAAACACTATAGCCTTCAAGCAAGCAAATTCTGAATCATCAATCTGAACATCTCGTAGTGGTTTCACAAGCTCATCAAGAATTCTGTTGGCCACACGACCAATATCAAGCTCGGGAGTATTGCGGGGTATGACGTAATCGTTGCCTAGTAGCAAGAGGTCTTTGTAACTAAGGGACCGTCTGGCCACTCCCAGAAGTAAATGTTCCCCTGCATGTGCACGTAACAAAGCAACCTGTAAAACACAAAACATTATAAGTACCAGGAATAGATTCAGGATCTTAAAACGTCAAGGTCTAATTTAAGAGAAGTAAATTAAATCAATAAAAACTGTACTATTCAGGGGTCCAGTATTGCTTTACATCGTAAATCGACCAATGAATTTATGAATAAACCCAATTTACATTATTGCTAGCAACTATTACTGCATTACCATAATGGACCAATATACGTAGCTAGATAGCACGACTAAATAATAATTTCTGGCTTGTGATTGTATATAAAAACTGGTAGTTCAAAAATAACCATGTTTATGCAATAATCAATGTAATACAGGCCACACGTGTTTTGCAAAGTTTGTGATTTTGCTTCCAAATAATCACAAATTACTAAAACATCTTCAGGCCCACAAATTATCCAACAGGCAGTCATTTTACCTGGTCATCCAGTGGCAATTCACAGAAACTTGGAATGTACTTGGCCCACTCAACCAACACCAACAACTGCTGTTTCATTGATTCACACACGTCATTTATACTGGCCAGCTTCTTCTGACCAATGTCACCATTACTTACTGGTGAAGAAATCTGAAAAGTTCAATTTTATGCCAATGATTACCGGTGTTCGCCACAAAAAACTTATACTTGTTCAGGGCACCAATGAACTTTAGGACATAAACCTTGAATTGTTTATCAACATTTTATCTATCCATGTTTGGGGTTTACATAAATAATATGATTGGCCCTGGAAAATGTATACACTATTTTATGGAAAACACTGATTACGCTAGTTATCAGCCAAAGGTAAAGTTTTCAAAAGTAGCCCACAGGAAAAATAAATTGGAAACCAGTTTTTAATTATATGCTCAGTCTGTAAACAACATTGCAAGTTCCTTTTTTTCAGTTTTAAAATTTGCATTTTTTTTGCACAAGGAAAACAAAAATTCTGAAGGTCAATTTACAAATTTATGTTGATATCAGCCAAAGTCAAAGCTTTTAAAAGTACCCCTCAGGTAAAGTAAATTGGAAACCAGTTTCAGTCTGTAAACAACTTTATAAGTTTTTTTGTTTTTTTATTCAGCTTTATATTTTGTATTTCTTTTTTACAGGCACAAGAATAAAAAGCTGAAGGTCAATTTATAAATATAACTTTGTATAAAACTAGATTATCAACATTTCAGTATCAACCACCACTGCTATACAATTAATCAACCATATTACAGTAAACATCTTAAACAAACATATCATGTCCATGACACACCAGGATTTTTTTTTTTTGAATTCCAAAAAACAAACCACTTCATTTAACTTGAAAACACAAAGCTGTAAATAATATAGTGACAATGCACGCTCCGTACTGATAGCTATCAAACAATTTCATGCTAAATCATTGTTTGGTATCATTTCTATTGTATTATACACCCTTTATAATATTAACTCAACTGTTACCTGTCTTGATAATATTTCTGCATTCAATAGTGTGCTAACTGACAGGTTGCCATTGTGTATCATATCATCATAACTTGTTCTGCGGACACTAATACGGTCTCGCTCATTTTGAACAGCTGCAAAATAAGAAATAAATTCAGATGTTATTTAGAAATAACAATTATATATTAACAAACAAAAGAAATTAAAAATTTACGTTCAAAGTTTCAGTCCACTCAATAGAAGGTAAATAATAAATATGTTACTGGGATATTTAATACAAAACCTTCCGTGAGCTCTCATTAAGTCAAAAGTTAAAAAATTATACTTTAAATACTAGTTAGTGCACTAAGGTTAAGTGGAGACCACCAAAGTTTTCAATTCAATAAACTCTAAAATCTCCAACTTGGTCAATCAGAGGTCAACAACCAAGATGCAGAGATCTGCATACATCAAAATTTGCATCTTTAGAATTTTTTTGTTCCACAGTTCTCTTAATTGATTTTTTGGGACTTAATGAATACTGTTAAAACAAATAAATTATATCCTTGTGTTATCCTTTGTAAGGGTGTTAGGTATATGTTTTGTAATCTGTTTTAATTTCTGGGATTTCATTTGGGTTTTTTTTTCGATAAGATGAATGTGATATTTTGAAAGATCAAGAAGTAAACAAATATAAAATTGGGTTAATCAGCTTTATTATTATCATTCTAGAAGATCTGTCAAGAAATTAAGCAAACACATAATATCTATAAAATATTTACTTAATTTTTGCAAAATAGGAAACCACTACATTTTTAAGCTTTAAGCTACTACTGAAACTTGTTTAAATTTCTCCATGTTTGGCACTGATAACAAGTAAAGAGGAAAGTTAAACTAGAAAAGGTTAATTTTTTTTAAATCTTCCCGCTTGATGTTATTTGTGGATCATCCAAAATGACCACCCAAAATATTTCTCTAAAAAGCATAAATTCACTTACCTTCTTTCCTCATGCCAGCTCGAAAACATTTCTTAAGACGACAGTAACGACACTGATTTCTTTTGTCTTTATCCACAGTACAATTTCTGCTGAATCTGCATTGGTACTGGTGATTTTTGCGAACACTTCGTCTAAAGAAACCTTTACATCCATCACAGCTTGCAGCACCATAATGTTTTCCCGTGGCTCTATCGGCACATATTGCACAAAACTGTGGCGAGCTTGGTGGCTGTGATGACGATCCCCCAGGACTGTTTACTTGCGGAAGATGTTGCAACGACTGAAGATTCATATCAGATGGATCTGAAATATTTATGTTTTAATTTAATATAATAAATTTCATAATGATTAGAAATATTTAGCATCATGGGATTCCACAGTATCAGAACAGTTTCATAACTTGTCAGTAAAAAATAAAGCTTTGAAAAATTGTTCAGTAATCAAAACTGGACTAATTATTTCAAGAACTAATATTCATGAGGATATCTTTATTGTTTTATGATACTGGTAGAAAAGTATTTCTCCAAGTTATTTATAACTTGTTATATTGCTCGAGACCATAAAACTCCATTCAAAGAAGTACATTTTACAGCAAGTTTAGTTATAACTATCTGCCTGCCCCATCAGACAGATAAACTAATATGCTAAAATATTAAAATATCACACTAATAATAGACAGAGAACACAGGACATAAACTATGACATTTCTAGACTGACATCAGTTGTTAGAAACATTAATTAGATAATGTTATTACAATGAACTGAGCCTGTATTTAGATGTACATATAAAACTAGAAAGTAGCCAATTTTTTTTCTCCAAAATTGAAAGGAAAATTAATTAGCTAATATTTTTGAATTACGGTATTCGATATTTAATATACTGAATTGTTTAGAGTTATAGAGCCAACTAGAATTAATCTGAAATTCTGAAAAAAATTCATTTCAAAAGTATGCAAAATTACATTCTACATACTAAATACATTCTATTGATTTCTACTAATTTTCAAAGTTCAAAACAAAATAATGAAAATTAGGTTATTACTAAATAATTATTTTTAGATCAAAATGAGTAATTTCTCCATTAAATCACATGGTAGCAAGTACGGTTTCCTTTAATGTCATAAATCAGCCAGCCAGAAATATAACAACCCTGGAGGAAACTGGATATACTTAGCAAGGCATGTGATTTCTAAACCAATTAGGCTGAACAAAAAACACTGAAAAATCTTAAAATGTACTTATAACATCATCTAAAGTGGCCTGTCAAAACTAGTTATTATTTGTTAAATTTAAAATTAGTAACACACCAAGCTCTTAGGAGTAACCTTATAAAGATACTACATACCCTCAGTGTTTTAAACAAAATACTAGCAAAGATGGTCTATGTATTTTTACTATTGATAAATTGCCTACTTGTAGATTATTAGAATTAAGTCGATCATAAAATTTTATTATGCATAAATAAAGCCAAAATATTAAATTTTTTATTAAGTACATGCATATTCCTGACTGTGCAATCTGTGATGCTAGGAAATTTGGGGAAATTTAAAATAAAGCTGAATCATAAAGTTTTAAAACTTTTATTTTGCACAAGCATACAGCTGAATCTGCAATCCATGATGCAAAAAAATGAAGTTAAATTGTAAACTTTTAAACTGACAACATAAATTCAATATTTCAAAATAGTATTTTAGTATTTTGCATGAGCGTATTGCTGATTATGCATTCCATGATGCAATAAAACTTTGCACCAATAAATGTACTACAGTAAATGTACTACAGTAAATCTTGACTTTTTGACCCTGCGTAACAAACACCCTAAGAAATTAAAGACACATTTCCTTTCTGTTTGCAGCTAACATCAAATCAAAAATAACATCCTAGAAGCCATAACACTGAACAATGACCTAGAGGAAACAACAATTCTAGAAAGGGATATAGAGTAGGGTTTAAATTTACCTGGGACAAGCTAGTTTCCAGAACTTAATGACCATGGCTATTGTATTTATCACTAGGTTCCTGCAGGTATATTAATTAGGAAACAAAAGTTTTCATAGTAGCATTTTTTTAAAAATTTCAAATGCACCATGATAATACTATATGCCACAGAAGCAGTGACAGCGGTGAACGAACAACAGTACTCTTAAACAAGTTTATATCAGGATTAACTCAGAACTGCATGCATACACAATAGCTTTAAAAAAAAAAAAAAAGGTTTCAATTTAAGTACGAGGGAAAATATTTAAGCTATTGGAAGGTTATATTCTCGCTTGCTGCACACTTTTGTGTGGTATTATACTACCACTAACATAATACAACAGTTCATAGGCCTTGAAAAACAGAAAGAGGGTAACAATTAAGAACGAATGTAATGCATAATTACCTTCACCAAAGAAAAGATCTTGAGTGCTATAATCTGGTGTAATTACTAACTGCTCCAAAAGATGCATCCTTAAAATAAGTTTTGGGATCTCAAAAAATCTGTTAAATCAGATCTAAAGTATTTTATCATCAAGATGTTGAAAATCTTTACAACATAGCACTTAATCAGCTGATTGACCCCTTTAAATGACAGGAACTGGCAAGTTAAAAAGTTTTATATCTGGTTCATTTCAGGCTTTTAGAATAGAACAGTCTATTATTTCAAAGGGGGTGATGGCATAATCAGCTGATCGACATAAAAGAGTAAATAGAGCAGAAATGATGTGTGTCAAGTGTCATTAAAGATATAATAAATAAATGGTATCAAATACATGGTGGTGCTCATTGCAGTGATCCACTTAAAAAGACGAAAATAACATCAGAAAACTTCCCAGGTAATTTTCTGGAAATCCCAGCCCTTGGAAATTAGTTATCAGGTAGCCCATCCTTTCTTGATAATATTCATATTACAACACAGGTACAAGCCAACCTCTTTGGCTGATAATTGGATAACAGTTATGATAAAACGTTCACACCATGCAACTAAAACTTGAGACCACTATGTGTTTCTCTCAGAATGATACAGGTATTTAATCACAGTGGGGGCTATTTAAATTAAGGAGCATCCCTGTTGATATTATTAATTCTATAGAATTGAATACCTACAAAGATTTGTGACCACAATCAACAGATAACAAGTGGTTTTAATTCCGGATATTAATGAAATCATATCTTAAAGTCAAACAGTACAAGAATTTGTTTTTCATAATTTATTATCTGGGACAGTTTATTATACAACAAAATTAATTTGTTTTTCCTGTTTACACCCTTTTTGAGATTTCCCAGAAATAGTACCTTCACTAAAGCTCATTTATGTATAAACCTGTTTACAGGGCACCACTATTTTAATTTAAGTGCACAAACCATGTATATTTTGTCACATTTTACCCATACATGTTTCAGGCTTAAAAAAGAACTATCAGGACTGCAATATGTGTAAAATATAAGATTTTGTACAAATGTCAGATGTGAAATATGGTGAGCAGATTTTTGGGAACAACTCCAAAATAACTACTAACAGTTATTTTTATACAACACATCCTGTTTTGTGTTATTTTGGACAAGCTGTTGATGGTATTCCTAGGACCTTGCTAAATAAAGTACCTGTAACTGCTTCAAGACACCATTACTCAATAAATTCTCAATTTTGTAGCATCAGTCAAAAATTATAATGTTTTTACTTTTGTGGATAATGTATGAACTTAGATAAAACACATTCTTTAGAAGAGAGCTTGAAAAATGAATAAAATATGAAAATATGATAATACGAAAATATACGCAATTTAAAAATGTTACATTTTAACCACCAGTTATAGGTATCAAGGACCATGACAGTACTAACCAGATTGCAACCAAGGGAACAATCACATTTAGTAAGAAAAGGAATAGGAGAATGGTACATTACACATCATGTAATCAGTAAGCCAATACTTTAAAAAACTTTCTGGGCAAGCACAAACATGAAGGTTTCAAAGTCCATTTCCACTATATTTTTTATAAAGGTATTTGATTATATGCTAATAATTTGTAAACACCTTTTGTTAAAAATGACACAAACATGTCACATGTGTTAAATGGTTGAACAAATAATTTGTTTGTTTGGAAATGTAAGATGGTTAATTAAACTCATGCAATTATTTCCCCTCAGCTTCAATGACCTTCCACTAACCTGGCCTTCCCCTCACTATAAATAACCTGAAATGTGCAATTAAGTACTGAGTGCATCAACTATTATAGGTACTTGTATAACTAGGGTTTAAGACTTCTAATAATGGAAAAAACACCTGCAATTGTTTTTAAAAATATATATTATACTTAACAAAAATGCTTCATCCTTGTAAGTTTTGCAACTCAAAATAATGATATTGATTTATGAGATAAATTACCATTTATTGCACTGAAGCTTGAAAAATTACCCAAACAGCAAAAATTTATTTTTTCATGCCTAGATCAAAAACTTTTAGTGGGATAACCCATTAACCAAGGCTGCTGTGTTTGCTAGAAAGTTGTCAGAAATCCAAATTTTCATTTCAAGTTGTGTTCCATAAACTGGCATTATTCTAGGACATGTTCAAATTTCTAGAAATACGTAAGCTCCAGATATTTGGTAGCAGTGCCAAAACAAGAGATGCTAATCAGTTCTGGAAACAACTGGCTTTATAAAAAAAAGAAAACATTAAAAATAGATTTTTTGTTTTAGTACCAGCAGTGGGCATTGGACTAACAGTATAAAGGAGTATAAGCCCTTGAGATTTTGGAATATCCTATTTTGAAGGCCAAATTCTAACTTACAGCATTGCAACTTCAGCTTCTCTTTATTATGCAGTCCTGTTACATAACATTGTTAGATATAGGAATAGATCAATCAGAAGATCTGTTTTTTTCTGCAGAATATCATTATCTACTTGGATTTAAAATATCTGGCCATAAAAATTAATTATTACAATCCAATCTTTAAAAAATCCTTGATCCGCCACAGACAGAAGAGAGCTAAAATGAAATTTTTGGTAATATATAGATATGACTGTCTAATTGACTGATACTGAATTGCTATCAAGTTATAGTCTTGATTGTGTTATCACCGCTAATATGTGTCATCTTACTTAAGGGGGTTATCATCGATGGGGATCCCTTAGGGGGAGTCATGTGATGCAAAGATGATCATACATCCCCACGGGAGGCGGTCAACAGCAGGTCAGAAACGTATAACGTTTTGCAATACAAGCAAGTTATCCAGGTATTGGAAAAGTTATCACGTGTGATCTGCCGTAACTATATGATTCACTGCAGTCAGCAATGATGTGGCAACAGCTGATTTTAAATGACATAACCAAATGACATATGATAAGGTGTTTCTACAGAAATGTCATATTAGCTTCTTTAAGTACTAGTACAGTTATATCTGTCATTAAGGGTCAGTCTTCTGCACTTGAAGAAAATGGTATCTAATGTGCCACTACTACTACCACCATGTTATTACACTATCTATACACCACAGCTAAAAGTACACCATAAAGCATAAAAGAAATATAAAGAATGGAAATAAATCAACAAATGTGCAGATGACAGAACCATTAGTCTGTCATGCTTATTCTGCCAACCACAATAAATTATTGAATTTTGTCCAAGACAAGACTAATTAAAAGTAACAAAAACACTGACTGGTCAATCTGAACTCATTTACACACCCTATCAGGGGTTATTTTGCAGGAAAAAAATGTCACCGGTTAAAGTGACAAAAGTTGGCACTATATAGTATAATATACGCATGCATATTGGTATTCAGAGTTTTATATATTTTCAGATACTAATATATTCCACAAGCACTTTTTAATAAACAAAACTCATTTGTGAAAAATTATTGCAGACTGGTGTACTTCCTGATTTGCTGGTACAATATACAAGAGTGTTTTGAGCAATACAGATAAATATTTAGAAGAGGCAATTTGACAATATCTGGTAGCTAGGATACAGGAGCATCAATTGGAAACCTTATTTTTCCTGGTATCTATTTATCTACAAACTTTGAATTTTGTTTGCAGAATAATTTGACAAATGGCACCTATACTATTGTTAGATTTCATAGTTCATGCTTAAAAATAAGTATTTCTTGGCAATAAATAGTTCTAGGATTTTCTAAACAATCAGCTTATTGTAACATTTTTCTGGCAAGTCTCCTAGTTTGTTTTGAGAATCGTAGCCAATTTAGCAAAATTATAAAATATTTGGCAGAAATCAAAAGTTTCTTTCTAAGGCAGCATTTTTTCTCCTATAATATCTCTGAAAAACATTTTAATTCTGTGTTTGAATTTTGATAAAAAAATCTCTGAGTTCTTGGCCTTATCTCCCCATACCGTTGACATGCTTTATCACTAAAACAAACAGACAACTATTTTGGGACAGTTACACAACCCAATTAATGGAATCTCTAATCAATTTTTTACTAAAAAATGTCAAAGAACATAGAAATTGTTGAAACAGTCCTAATTTTTGGCATCAGTAATTCTCCATCACAAGTTTAACGAATCCTAAACAGATACATGTAATAGTCCTTTACTGAACCTCTTCGTCCATTCTGTGATGCTATCCAAATGTTTATTTTTGACAAAGTTTTCTCACATTTTCTGTTAAATCTGATTTAAAATGTATCTTAGCTACCTTGCAAAATTTGCAACATATCTATTTTGAATTATCTATTTAAAAATATCTAGTCCTGTTGGCCTAGGACAATTCTGGTAAAAACCAGTGTGTACAGGTGGACTGTATCAGTGGGGGCAGATAATTGAACAGGTTTCTGATATTACCATATGCAACCATCCGAATATGACATTTTTCCATATCTGTCTTTTTGCATGCTTAGGCTAGAATTGGTATGGTGGGCAAGATCATGCAATTATTACATTAAATGCATTTTTAGTGTTAGTGTTTTGGGAAGTCCATATCAAAAGGTTGTTTAAAATATTTAAATGACATGGCTGTTTAATATTTTATGCAAATGTATGCGATTTTAAGAATTTTAAAAACAATTCACACCCTTTTCAATCATCGAAAAAATGCCTTTTTAAAATCATACATTTTATTTTAATACTTCTAAGATAGTTTATAGACCAATAATGTTTAATTTGAAGATTTATAAGTATTATTCATGTCAGAATTAAGAAACAGTGACAACAAAATATTGTATAACAAACCAGATAAAATACTAATATGATGTCACTTAATTAGGTTGTATTTTAAACTTCATTGTCCTACACTTCACACAGATCACACACCAATTCACAAAAACAAGAGGTATAATAAAAATATAGCATAATAAATTATTTTTTATCAAATATAAACTTAATCTAATCACTTTTTATGTGGCAATGATGCTTAATTAAAGTAGAGGTGGCATAAGTAAATAAATCAGTACATTGTCATAAATTGCTACTATTCTTTGTGAAATTTATAGATTTTTCATGGAAGAATTAAAATTTTACATTTTTGTTGCATTTCCTTATCTGAATCTGTCAAAACCTTGTGATAAAATTCACCTTCAATTCATTAGATAACATAATTGTTCTAATTAGGTTGCACAGCAAGTGCAATCTATTGAGATTGTATCTTTTTTTCTTTTTTTTTCTTCCAATTTTCAAACGTCTATAACTTGGAGACGCTTTGAGCTTTGGGTGTCAAACTTAAGGTGTGGACTTAGTAGGGAGGGGGACATACAAAAATTAGGTCCGGGGTCAATTCGAGGTCAGTAGGTCAAATTTCAAAAACGTCTTAAAACATTCAAAAATGAAGTTATCTGGTGACCTTGATGATTTTTGAGGTCTCTTATGGGTCAAAAGGTCAGATTTATATTTTTTAGCATGTTTTTGGCTAATTTTAATAAAGGGTGTATAAATAAGACAAGAATGGTGCTACAGTGGTATAATTTGACATATGTCATCCCTATGTCATCATAGGTGACCTTATAGGTCAAAAGGTTATTCAGGGGTCAAAAGGTCAAACTCTTATAATTGCATTTAGCTTCCGAAAATGATGGTTTTATGTCATTTAAAGGTACTCTAGGGGTCGTATGGTCATTTTGAGGTCAAAAAAAATAATTTCCGGAAATTTGATGAAAAGAATTTATTATTTTTGGTTTAGATTTATTATTAACATCTGAACACATTTTGCATATGATGAATGCTTGATGGGAATACACACTTAATAAGTGATATTAGTCTCTCTGAGAAAGTGTGAAACTGCAATTATATTGCCATCTCCCAGGCCATCAGATGAAAAAGAGAAATGATAAGCTTTTATTAAAAATATAAAACTGGAATTTAAAAAAATAGAAAACAAATAGGGATAAGAAATAGCAAGGCATTTTTGAAATAATTGGCAATAAAATCTATGTTAAAATGTGCTGTTACAATTCTAGGTGGAAATAATTTTCCGTTATCAAATAATAATAATATAATTTACTATGCTTAGTGTGTTTGCAACCTTTATTAAGATAATTCTTGCAATTTCACAAAGGCTTGCTGCAACAATTAATGCAGTTTTAATTATTTAGATAACAACCTCTTTGGGTTATTTTACTAGTAATGTTAATAGCAATTATAGAAAATTAATTCCTTTTAAAAAGAAACAGTTTTCTGAACCTCAGACAAATCTTTTTTATCATAAAAGCATATAAATTACTTCAAAATGCACACCTTAAAAGACAAACAGCTGACTTTAATCAGGAAAACGGTAGAACACAGGAAACGATAGCCCAAGTTAAAGAAACCAAAGTCCTACAGAGAGAAAGTTGCACTCACCATGCAAATCTAAGGGACCTTCGCTCCTAGCATCAAAGTACATGACAGCTACTTTCAAGGCGGAACTTGACAAAAGTGAGCTTACCACAAGGCATGATAAGTAAAGGTATTATCTCTAAATTAAATTTATCATTTGTTGTTTAACGAGAATATCAGTGTAGATGAGTTGCTACTGGGTGAATCTTCATCTTACATGACCTGAAAGATTATACCCTTGAGACAAAAGTTTAAATTAATGTGAAGCAAAAAATTGGGAAGACAAGATACATCACATGGAAGTATTTTCACTCTTACCTTTGAATTCATTTTTAATACAGTTAAACTTTATTGACTAAGCAATAAAATAAGTCTTTATTAAAACTTGTCCAATGCCGAAATTGTATGCAGTGGATCCTACGAAAGGGGTACCACCTCCTAATCACTGCACAGACTATCGTTATCTTTGGTAACACGGTGCCACATTGCCTTAAGAAAAATTCCAGTTTTAAATTAGGAAAAGTAAATTTAATAAAATCTATCAATGCTACATTCTGACTTGGAAATATAAAACTCTAAAAGTTTTATATATCCTAGATTCAGAATAATTTTACAGTAATACAATAATTACCGATTAGCTAAAACTCCATTTATTTTTCATTAAATTTTCTTTACTTCAAATAGAAGCCATCTTCAACTCCAAAGGCTAAATACAAATTTCTACATTACTCCACATATATGAATACTGGACAAGTTTGTTTTTGATAAATATGCACCTAGTTTTAATGAAATAAATACAGTAAGTTCTCTAACACAAGCAGATGATCCAACAAATATTGCAAGTGCCAAGCAGAAGTTGCTAGTAAGAATTAATAATCATAGTATGATGCTATTAAGTTCTCATCAAGCAGCTCAATGTGATGGGCAACACTTTTATTGCATCTGCTCTGCTATGTGGAATGCACTGCATACCTGCATTAATACAAACTAGTCAACACTTTTAAATATACACTTAATAAAAAGTAATATGAAAAATTCTTCATTCATTATTACTTTTTATTAATAGTTTAATTTTTTGTTCTAAGGCAAGGAAATATATTAACAAAGTAATGTTCATTTTCGTATTTTTAAGTTAGGGCACTTCAATAATCTTTTTTAAATATAAACACTTTCTTGTAAACTTTGCGAATTATTATCTACAGCGTTTTCATGTGCCATATGAGGATATTTTTAAGCATACCATTGTCAGGTATATTTACCCATATTAACTTTAATTAAAGAAGACAAACGGCAAGTCATCTCAGGATAATCATCTAGGTACTGCTTTGGATGCCAAAAAGAATAATTTACAGTGTGGAGGTTCATTTAGAACTGTCCTTACGTCAGTTTCATCAAGCCCAGGCATATAATCCAGGACAATATTTACTTTGATAAGCCCTTGCATTGTCCTACCACTGTATCTAATCACACACTTCATTATTCCAATTTTTAAAGTGGTGTCATACTTTTTATTAAACTTTAAAACCAAAAGTATGTGTGATGTTTATTCAGGTTCATGTACTATTATATCTGATGTCATTAAATATAACATAATCATACCAATTTCTTGATATATCAAAGAACAGGTAAAATAAGATTTTATGTGAGTGTTATAATCATATGGGCTTCAGGTAAAATAAGATTTTATGTGAGTGTTATAATCAGATGGCGGGCTTCAGGTAAAATACGATTTTTAAAAATACAGAAGAAAAAACAGCATACTGAGTTGTGTTTTTATGAATATTACTTAAAAAGACCAAGTCTAAGTTATGTTGTATAATAAGCAATAGGAAAAATGTATACTATAAATAAATAAGTAACTGTTTATGTAACTAAATACAAAATTGAAGGTTATTTTAGCAATTAAGCTACATGAAATTAAAATTTGTCAAGAACCTTCACTCACAGAGTACTCCTGACATCAGCAAATTTAAGATAACAATTGTGGTTCATGGTTCCATATATTCTTTGAAAACTGTATTCAAAGATAAACATTTGACTGGAAGTGTTTGAAAATTTTCTTACTTCATTAGTAATAAAGGTTGTCGCCTTCAGCTAGAATTTACAGTTTAAATTTGAACACTACACATATGCCACTATGGAAATTAGTGGGGGGGGGGGGACTTCATTAAATTTTAGGTAGGGTGAGCACCTGGTCCTAAAAACCGAATCTTCTGAATAAATTTTTCCCAATTTGTTTACTTAACTTATGCTTGCTAAAAACTGTGATTGCTAGCCTTGCATGTATAATTGAGCAAAGCCTGGTTGCTGAAAATCAATGTTTTAAAGAAATTACAGATTGAAAAGAAAAAGGATTTAATATCAATTTTTCTTTTAACAGTCTTCCAAAATAAATATATTCATTGTTCACATGGTTCTTGGTGAAGGAGAGACAAGAAATTTATATAAATAAGCAGTCATTTCAAGCACTAATTACTTTAACTATCATATATTCTTTACAAAATATTGTTTGTGCGATATCAGTAATGCCAACACTTTTCAATCAAGGCTTCTATAAGTTTTGTATAGCCAGAAATATATTTTTTTTCAGCTTGCTACTGCTACTATGAGGTACATATACACATCTCTAAACCTGTAATCTAAAATGATTTTTTCTTTAATTCCTGATTCACTAATTTAATTTACCGTAATCAAACCCTAATCTTTATTATTACTTGTTTAATCAAAAATACGGATCGCTATTTTGACAAAAAACAAGACACACTTTGCTAATTTGATCATAAAAGCGAATCCACTCAGCACATCCCAATATTGCCAGAAGCCCGACTCCCTCCCTCCCCAGAGAACAACACATATATGACATAATCATGTTGAATGTCTGTGTTGTGCAGAAAGTATTTATAAGCAAAGATGCAGCAATCTAAAGCTGATGTTCCTTTTATTATCTTGCAAATCTTGAGGGATAAATTAAGTAATAATCAGCGAGATCATTGTGTCAATATCTAGTTAGAACTTCCCGATAACCTAAACTAACACTTGGTACCACCTTAACAATTATGAGATATCCTGCACTGATTCAACTTTCATCACAAGACAATTTTTATCCTGATACTTATCAGCCTGTTAAACTTTAAAGAATTAAAATGTCATATTTTGTATGTATCCTTGAAGTCAATTAAAACAAAAAAAGATTACAACTTCATTATCATTCTGCAGGAAAAGTTATTGCCATCAATAACAAACATTTTTCGAAATAAGAAGGAAAATTTCATTATTTGTCAGGAATATTCTCTAATAAATTTTCATATTCACTCTATGAAATCTCAAATAGTAAATCACTACAGTGAGAGATGTTGTAATTCATTATTGAATTTAGTTATATAATTCTCAATTTATTTTTTTTATGCCTTATAATCACTGCTTGCGAATACTACACTTTTTTGTCTTTTGACCTTTTTGTTGGGAAAACAAACACATAATTTAATTTTCATTGAATTATCAGGTGGCTTTAAAACTTCCACATAAAATCAAAAGAAGGTGAAGCTACTGGTGACAATAAATGGAAATCTATCTTTACTTTCAAATGTTTCTGTAGTATACATTTTACATCAATAATACTTTATTATTTGGAAAAATAGTTAAAAGGGGTGAAGCAGTATCTTTCTTGTCACATGTTTTATCATTGTCACGATCTTGTTTAAAAATAGAACAGCTTTTATACTAACAATTAACCAGTGCAAGAAAATGATTCACACTGGCTATTACACACAAACTTTATCCATTCAAGTATTTAAAATTAAATTACAAATATAGAAATATCTTTCTTGAGATTTATGTTTAATGTATTTGTATGAATATATATATATATATATATAATATATAGATATATACATGAATACATGTGTTCATTTGGGCATAGTCCACTGGGCAAAGCAATGTACTTTGAACCAAAAATCATACCACTGCATACCACATTGAGAGGTAAAAATTCTATAAAGCCATCAGTACACACTAATATATTAACTCCAGTAAAAAAGACCGATAGATGAAGAAAAGAACTGATTAGGAAGTGTTTTGGTATAAATATTACATATCAATGGATTATCTAAGTAAAAAATGGTGGATTTGCTTATAAAGCAACCAGGGGTTGTGCTGTGTTACCTTTGGTGAAAGGAGGACATTGGATATAGCACGAAATCAACTATTGAGACATATTCTCATAATATTGTATAGGAGAGAATGGCAGTTGCTGTATCTGATTTTCATAACTTTGTGTAAAAGTGAAAGAAAGTGTTACCAGCCTCGGGCTTGGGACGATGTTACATGTATTTGGGCTGAGATGAGAACAAATTAAAACACTTGTGAAGACAACAATATAATGCAAGATGGGAAAGGTAAAATTAAACTAGTTGATAACCATTTTACCAATGTGACATATACTCTTTATTTTTAAGCCTGAATACTATATTCAGCAATAAATGAAACCCAAGGAAACATATGCCACAGAAACGGAAAGCCAACTAGGAACAGATTATTAACATATTCACTTAATACAAATAGGCAGTACAGAGCAGTTCTTGAATATGGAATTCGCAAAAAAAACACCCTGCAATGCTGGGAGGGATGCTCTTGTAGTCGTGTAACATCTTGTATTAGGCTATCTATATCAGTATGTGAATGTAGCGGGAATAAAATAATACCATATCAATTATACACCAGGCTTTGAGAGGTTAATTAATTTTTATGCATTTACTTATACGAAGTTCAAGGCTCAGAAAATAGAAATTCAATAATTACAATATGCTGAAAAAAGTGGCGAGGTTCAATCATCAATAAGGCTAGTCTAAAACAAGGTTTTGGATAATAGGGAATACTATCATTGGTATCATTTCAAAAGTACGCTAACCAAAGATATCAAGAGTTATATCAAAAAATCACGATGTTTCAGGTGATGCTACAACATTTTTAGAATAACGTTCAGCGTCTCTTCAAACACATTTATTTCAGAGTTCAAATAATCTTCAAATTTTTAGTTCCTGTATGAACTTCTAATTTCTTTTAGATGCTTTAGCTTTTATCAAAACGTGTACATTTTTTGGATCTAGGAATTTCTAACAGGGTCCCGGCAGGGGTTCAGTTCTTATATACTGGTCTACACTACGTTATACTTGGTAATCTATGTTTGGTCAATATTAAAATTTTTCATACTTTTAATACAGGAATTCTAACTGATAATATTTTTTTAATATTTTAAAGTCCAGGAAAGGGTTACACCCCAAAGAGGTACTTTCATATATGATGAACATGCAAATTGTTACATTGTTCCAGGGTTTTTCAGAGAAAAAATCTTTAAAATGGGTCCTTTTTGTGACAGAAAAACTTGAAAATGGATCAATTTTTGAAAACCAAAATCACTAAAACTGGGGAGATATTTTCAGTTTGGGATGCACACCTCCGTCTTAAAATATGGTCAGTACCCCCCTCCCGGGTTATTCTTCATGATTTTTATTCCAGGTAGGTTATCCACAATTCAATTTCTGCAAAGTTGCAAAATATGGCTCTTAAACTGAAGGATGAGGTTTTCAACTTTTCAATATTATTCTGTCCAAAAGATAGTAATTGTAACAAATTAGGCAACCCTTCAGTGGGCTCAAAAACAGACCTCTCCTCCCCGAGTTGAGTACTGTTACCTGCACCATTAGACTAAAGCGATATCTCCATTAGCTAAAGCTAGTAGGAAGCTCTTATGACCACAATGTTATAGTATCTTCAGCATCTCAAGGCCAGCTAGGAAAATCTTACCATTTGATAAAATAGAAAATTCAAAGTTGGAAGGGGACGGGACAGTCAAAATTTGTTCTTATTTGAAATTACACCCCCCTCAGTGAGAAAGAAGTACCTCACTGGTTATTAGGTAGTTGCATTTAATGTCTATAATTGTGGGAGTTGAATCTTCAGGGCACTTTATTATATTTGAGCATGGGGGTTAATAATCGTACTTTGCTAAGTAAACAAAACAGGGACTTGTTTAAAGTCGGTGTTTGATGATGATATATGACATGACATTCTTGCACATTCAAACAATTAAAAGCACGTAGCCCAATTCATTGAAAGATTGCCACTTTCTGAAAGCTTTTCCTGGGAAATTTTTTGAATACAATTTATCAACTAGAATTGCCTTTTAGCAAAGGCCAGGTTGCACAGAGAAATAGTTGGATATCCACACCTATTAGAATTATCCTAGAACCCATGGATGTTCAAATACCTCTGGATGACCTTTACCTCTTGTCGAAAGTTTCATGAAATTTTGAGATTTTGACTGTTTGACCTCTGAATGACCTTTTGGACCTCAAAGTCAGCTAAGATAACCTCCAAATGACCTGTTCATTTTTGAACTTTTCATCAAATTTCTGGAAATTAATTTTTTTGACCTCAAAATGACCATACGACCCCTAGAGTACCTTTAAATGACCATCATTTTCGGAAGCTAAATGCAATTATAAGAGTTTGACCTTTTGACCCCTGAATAACCTTTTGACCTATAAGGTCAGCTATAATGACATAGGGATGACATATGTCAAACTATATGACTGTAGCACCACTCTGTCTTGATTTATAGCATCTTGCTTATTAAAATTAGCCAAAAACATGCTAAAAAATAAAAAATCTGACATTTTGACCCTTGAAAGACCTCAAAAATCATCAAGGTGACCTTTAGGTCACCAGATATCTTCATTTTTGAACGTTTTAAAGACATTTTTGAAATTTTGACCTACTGACCTCAAATTGACCCCTGACCTAATTTTTGGTATGTCCCCTTCCCTACTAAGTCCACACCTTAAGTTTGACACCCATAGCTCAAAGTGTCTCCAAGATATAGACGTTTGAAAATTGGAAGAAAAAAAAGAAAAGATACAATCTCAATAGATTGCACTTGCAACCTAACTATAGTTTACAGTTCTCCATTAAATAGTGTATACATGTTCCAGGGACATGATATTATTTATATAAATCCCAAACATGGATAGATAAAATGTTGATAACTAATACAAGGTTGATGTACTAAAGTTCATTGATGCTCTGAACAAGTACAAGTTTTTTGTGGAGAACACTGTTTTAGTCTTCTTTTCAAAAAAGTCAGAGCTACTGAACCTATTTATAAAATTTAAAGTACATATAAAAAAACATCCTTTTACATAACATGGATGAAATATATGTAATTACAGAAATTATTTTTTTATTAAAAATTCACATACAGTAAAAATATAAGATTTTGGTAATTAAATGTAAGAAGTTTATAGTGTAAAAATGTTTATTATTTTATTAACTTGGTAATAGGACCTACATAAAATATCTTGTTTATAACCTTTCTTAGTCTTATACATCATGGGACATTGAGAGAAAATGTTACAGGGGATATATATATATTGTTTCAGATTCACAGAGAGTTCAGAAAGAATTTTTGGTCAGTCTATTTATTTTGTTGTAACATAAAATCATTTTACTCACAAAATATACTATTTGTCATTTTAAGCATAAGGAATACAAGAGGCCCAGTCAAAAACTTTTTATTTTTAGAATGCTACATTCCACAAATCTAACATTTGGTTTGGTACCCAATGATTGTGTGAAGAATTTTGATTGTTTTTATTCTTCAAAAATGTTAAAAATGACAAAAACATGGACTGCTGCTTATTTTTTTGTGTATTGCTCCCTATGTATTTGGAAAAAATGGATTAAGCTTCCCACTGTTGGATTGGATAAACCTGCACACTGATTAAAAAAAATCTAATCTGTCTTAAAATATGGTCAGTACCCCCTGGATAAAAATACAAAGTTCTTAATAATTTTGTAGCAGTCCATTTCCTACAAAATGTGGCTCTATCATGTCAAAATAACTTTTTTATCAACTTGGCATTTAGCATGCCTTATTAGCATATATATTTAGCAAACTACTTGCAAATAGGGTGTTGTAAGTCAGCAGAAGGGTATATATTTTTAAGCCATCTACTGTAGTTTAGGTGGCAAAAAATGCCAATACACTTTTATAGAACAATAAGATTTCCCAAAGGTCACATTTTAAACCAGCAGGTCTTGCAAAGGCATGCCTTTTTGGCAAGCTCTATGTGCACTTGGGGATGTTTCCGAATCCCATGTTTGTGCATGTGGCCATGCCTAGGTACGTGTTACCCAAAACAAGCAATCTAAATAACAAGTAGAACTCTTATTTGAATCAAGTATTATAATTTGCATACAATGTGTGAAAAATGTTAACTTGATACAAACAGCAGAAGCCAATTCACAATTAAATAATATTATAATGTGAGCTTGCAGCTAGCTATGACCTTTTCCCGTGTTTCACTCCCAGGGTTGCTTATCCATCACAGGTTACTGCTTTTAAAATAATTTGTACTAAGCAGAGATCAAATATCTTTAACAATTAAGCAATCCAGATATGGGGTCAATAACATCAATGTAATGTTAACATTATGCTGTTACAGGAATAAAGATTTAGTAAATATGTTTTTTAATATTATTTATGTTCCAAGTAATATTGTGTACAGGTAAATATTTTGTATTGTTTTTTTGAGTCATTGAACCTTAATGTGAGAGTTCAATTTTTTTGTTAAAATAAACAAGGTATGAAAGCAAGAGGAACAGTTACTCATTTGTTTATAACATAACATTTCCTGTTCATTTACTTTGGCCAGGAAAACACATAAAACAGCACTTAAAAAACTAGCTGGAGTCAATTAATCAAAGTAACAAACATCATATGACTTGAGCCCAGCTGATGACCTATATAAAACAGCTGATAGGCCAAACCACAGAAAATATTAGCTTTTATGTTTCTTTTATAACAGGGTACCTTTCATTTCATATTTGTTTGCTTTATAAATAAAAATATTTACTGTTGTTTTTTTAACGCAAATATCATAACACGATTTTACAAGTTAAGGCAAAGTTGTGATGTTTAAATTACTTTTGGGCATGTTGGAAATGAGTCATAAATAAAATATAATGTAACCTTTTGGGCATGCGCTGGTGATCTCATATAACCAGCTGACTAAAGACTCATTTGAGCTATTTCACATTTCAGCTGACATAACACATTTATTTTGAAACAGGTAAACTCTCAAATACAAGCCTTGGTAATCTTTTGCGAACATGTAAATGAGGGAAGGTGACAGCCAGGTGTGCCTAGTTTGGGTATACTTATATAAAGGGTATAAAATAGATCAAAACTAAAATTTTGGTGCTGAAAATAATAAAGGGTGTGTTTTTACTATCTGGTTCCAGAAACGAAAGAGCATAATATTTCAGGTCTTCATTTATTTTGATTAAAATATACCCAAAAAATGTGATTGTTCCAATCAGTTTCATCATCTTGAATACAGGATAAAAATGTACCAAGGGTACAAATTTTGAGCTCACAGGTTTCAAAAAGAGGCTTTTCTTACCTTTGAAACAGTCATTGGTAACAATTATTCTTACTTTCACCTCTGATAAGTAAACAAATGGGAGGTGGTGATATTGGATTCGCACTGACACAAGAACAAACAGAAGTACAAGTTCATGTCTGGGACAGTGGCTTAACATCAGTTTGTTAAGCAAGCAAAATATTTATTTTATGTGATTAACAAATATTGAATCAGTCTGTAGAGACTGCTGCTGGCCATTATTAATTTAAAGTATAATTTAATAATTTCATAGTTTAAAGAAGTAAGTTACGTAAGTTTTGTAATCTAATGATACCTGGTCCTGCACAAACTTGTCAAAAGAGATAGTTTGACATTTCATGTCTTATCTGCAAAGTGATACATTATATCTGTTACTCTGTCATTTCTGATTATTAAAATGTATTATCAAATTGACATACCTAAGAGTAGAAAATCTTCTTCATATTAAATGCATTATTTAATGTAAATATAAAATATATTTAATATTTATTGATATTTTATTTACATTTAGATGTTATGTTCAGATTTAAAAATTAATTTATAATCATAATGTCTCTTTTCTTAGAATAGTTTCTGTGTCAAACATGAATTCACTGGCAAAGGATAATTCTTAGAAACCTTTCAGGAGTTAACCCAAAAATTCATCAATTCAATTACTCAAAAAATTTAACATTTCTAAGAATTCTTGCCTTCATAAAAAAAATTGACTACAATATTAAAAACTTTAATGGGAGATCCCAAAGCATCAAAGCAATTTGTTGGAGACAAATTTGATTTAAGAAAATATTTTTAAAAGGACAATGTGTATATGTATTTTGTATCAACACAATTAGTCAAAGCCTGCATGAATAATTCACCAGTATTGTTGTACTGGGCTCAATTTATATGGCACTCAGTCTGTTTATACTGCATACAAAATCTTCTTTATTATTTATTCTGCAAGACATATACTCCTTCTAAAGTACATCCTCTAAAATGAATAATGTGAATATACTTTAAGCCACAAAATATATCAAGTATATGCACAGATAAGAATGGACCCCTGGTATGCCGTTGAATCAGATATCAGAAGTATTTGGTTGCAAACAAGTGCTTAAAAGTAAGATTGCCATAACCCTTGTGACACTTGCGGTTATATCGGAGGTAACAGAAAACAAAAAAAAAACAATATTTTCTTTCAGTTTTTTTAGTTTAAGACTTACCCAAGGCAGCCTTAAAAAAGGTTTTAGCAGAATCGTTATAGCAGCATGTATATTACTGCACGGCATTTTAGTATGAGATCTTGGAAACTTTTTGAAGAGTGAATTTTGATTTACTCATACTGCCTTACTGGCATGCAGAAATTACCCAGTAAGTTATAAAAGCATAATGAACACTACAGCATACCAGCATGGCATACATGTAGTATACATGGCGACTGTCTATAAGTATTAATTTGTTATATCAGGCTCATGTAAACCATTGCAGGAACTATTTTAACACCTCCTGTGTATTACTACTGCTCTCTTCTTTTTCTCCTGTTTTTGAATGTGTGGTATATTAATTTTAGTCATTTTCTTATATGAACATGTTGCTACAAGTACAAAACCCTGATATTATTATAATGATACAAAAAATTTGTACTAGGTTTTTTACCTCTGTTTATAATGGTTTACAGTTACCTAACCTTTGTTATGGTAGGTGCAATAACCAGGCAGGTTGCATGGTACACACATGAACACAGTATAACATAAATATCATGTTTCAAAATGTGGGTGTTTTTGAAAGCAAAATTTTCAAGCTTTCACTTTAGTCAGATTTAACTACGGTATTAACATTTAAAATGTAAAAAAATGCCAAACTATCAAACAAAAGCATATATTTGCCTCAGACAAATGAGTATAAGCCATTTTCTAAAAACCATATATTAACAAATTTAGTAAGTAAGTACTGACACTTTTGTATTTTATGTTTATTCTGGAAAATTTGTGACCACAATATAATATGAATATGTGAAAGTAAAATGCTAAAAATAAATGGACTGTTTAAAGAACAATTTTAATGTAGTTTTAATCATTTTTGAAGATATTTTTATTCACTGTACAACAATGCAAAAAGTGACATTTAAACGGGTGATCTAGAAAGGGAGAGGATATCATGTATGTTATATTCCTGCAAACAAAATATTAAAGCTGACCATGTGACAGAAACAAACAAAACAGATTATTTTGAGAAAATTCAAATGTCACAGTCATTACCAAACGCAAGTGTCATTCCAAATTAAAGTCATTAGATCTATCAGGTGGTTAAAATAATTTAGCTAATTATATCCAAATCAGTGCTAAAAATAAAATATGTGACTAAATGTTAATTATTCCCTGCTTGTAGAAAATATAAATTGTAAACCCAGAACAAAATAATTACCATAACTGAATATATTAAAACCAGTCAAATGCAAAACGATGCTAAAAGAACAGCATATATAACATTATCTTGCTATCCAATCCAGAACAAAAGTATACGAAAACAAATATGTGTTAACCTGTATATGATACTTTTAGATAATTTTTTTGCAAAGTCAAGAATCAAATTTTCGATGACATTTCAACAAAAACTTAATATGTTGATGTCAGAAATGACATTCTATCTTTTATTTATTTGGCACATTTAATTTATACTCTCAATGTAAAAAATATAAGAGTTTTTTCAGACCACTGTACATGCTTTATCAGAGGAACATGGGATCCTATAGTCTAAGTTCAGACCCTTGTATTTTTAAATTATTTTTGTTAAAAATTGAGTTTATATCCCTATATAAATTTCTATCCCTATATGCAACAATATATCTGATAATAATATGCACTATTAATTTTAAAACAAATTTTTGACTTTTGCGAGCTTATAGTTTAAAATAATGTATTTAGTACATTTATAAGATATATACCCTAGTCTGTGTTAGAGACTAGGGATCCTATCATTGTTATTTGTAACCTTGGACATATGAGGACACCTTGTTGATATAATTGCAACTACACAAATTCAGGGGAGACAATGCTGGCTACTGATAGGTGAAGCATTCATACAATACAGGTAATTGAGCATGAAAAAAATGTTTAGGAAACTAAGTTGTAAGCTATCATTATCCTACATTATCCCATTATAGTTCTATAAGCCCAAGATGATGTACACATTTATCAATACAATTATGATTTATTATTACACAATAATAACAAAATATTCAATTATTATTACACAATAATAACAAATTATTCAATTATAAGCAAGTTAAACCTTAGAATTTTGTATTTTATTTGTTGAATTTAGTTCACTGTATTTACAGCCAATACCTTGCTTTGCCCCTTTTTGTGAATACAATCCTAAATTATAGTATAGGGTGCAGTCAGGAAGGTCATGACTTGGACCAAATCTGTTTATCTCTTGTGGTTAATAAATATTAAAGTCATTAACAATATAAGGCCGAGTTAGAAAAATTAACATCATATATCAATGACACCCATATTTCACATAATTCAGAAATCATGGGTGTCAAATCAATCATGCATTATGAAAAACTCTCTACTTTCTAGATAGACAGGCATTTATCGCACCTGAAAATTACGAGAAGCAGAAAAGAGTTGTGAATTCAAGGTTGTGTTAAGCATTTCACATTTGGATTCAGAGGACTCACATTTCATAAGCTTCTAGAAAATCTGATCTTACGTGTAATCAGGTTGAATTTTTTTATTGTCTGGCTGACCTTTTCATTCATCTACAGATGAAATTCCCGGCTACATAATCCCCTAGACACAACCCCAGCACATCAGTTACAGTATCCATTATTGCTGGTAAGTACCTATATAGTCCCTCCCCTCTCGTCTACTGTAATCTTTCATAAACTTAATTTTTTCCATCATCTCTGACACTATATATAACCATGATTGGCATGATTAGGTGACACATTTAGCCTGAGCCACTTTTTCATTTTAATACCTACATTTTTATTAAATCACTTTATCAACGGAAAATTTATTTAAGCACTAAATGCAAATAGATAAGGCACTATTCTGGGACAGTTTTCTGATTAACAGTTAAATGGCTTCCAATATATTGCTCTTGAGATTATGCCTGAAGTTTTATGACCTGAAAAAATCAGCTGACAGGGTATTACATTTCAAAACATGCAGTTCATCAAGTAGAACGTTTTGTTGACCGTATTATATTTCCTGAACAGGGCAGCAGAGCCAAACTAATTTAATATTTTTGGTACTTAAAGCACATGTCATAGATAGGAGTTGGATAATCACGTTTGCGTTGTAATCATTCACAAGCTCCTATCAACTCCGTCCGTTCGGGTGACGGCGGATAAACAGTATATCAGGAGCCAAAACAGCTGACGTAGTTGGCTAGGCTACTATCAGCTCAAGTCATCCTAATCGTAAGCAGTATATAAAAGACTCTATAAAAAACGCATAAATAAGCGTAACCAAACTAACCGTTTACAAAACTACGATAAATATATTTCGACATCTTTTTGAACTAGTTTACTTAATGTGCCTGGACGCCGGGCCTGGACCGAGTGCCGCAGATACTGCATGGAAATATTATTAAACCCGTCTGTCATTTCCCATAGCCTCAAATTCCAATCTGGAAATTGACAAAATTCACAAAAAATTAACTACCTGCGCTAACAGTCGCTTGAGCCATGCTGTTTCTTCAAATTCTGTAGAATTTAAGAAGGGATTTCCCAGGAAATCCTCGGGTCAAACTTCACCAGAAATCAAACTGGACTTTCTACCCCTTTATTTAGGGGGCGGTATAACAGATCACGTGACATATATCATGTGAGTTCCTGGAAATTTTAATTTACGTCACGACTTAGGTCATAAAAATGTATACACCGAAGTTGCTGGTACAT
>JAOXYB010028512.1:0-15234 GCA_028565635.1 Phoronis ovalis
CCAAATTTCAAACCAGTGGCCCGCCTTTGAAACAATGTTGCAAATTAACAGAGTTATTTATCAAATTTTTGAGACACCTTTTTGTGCTGGACACATGGCATTTTCGGATGCAATTTGAATTACGCGATTTCCTCAAAAGGTGTAAAAGTCAAATTCTTATAAAGTTAAAACTGTAGTTTTTACGGTAAATGGCAGAAATGTTGTTACCATGGCAACAAATTGGACCAAAATGTAGTTGGATTGAAAGAAAAAAAACTGCCTAAAATGAAAATGTATACATTATAATACTTTTAGTCTATAGTTTTAAAGATACATTGTAACAAAGATAACTAACAAATAAATGGTTCTCGCCCCCTTAAGTAGAAAATATACAAAGTAATGTTGTCATCAAGTTTTAGCATGTGGTTACACCACTTACTGTTCATATAAATTTTGAGTCCAGACCAGCATTTTAAAATAGGTTCTTATCAGATTTCTTAGTTTAAAACAGCAATATAGAAACATGCTTGATACTTCCATTTCTTCAAATGTGGATAACTTTAATCCTTACAAGTGTTCAAGCATAATATAAGTTTAATTAAAAAAACAAGAACGAAATAAACATGTATAATTTTTTTCAAATTTGGCATTAGCAAATAATACCACAACTGTTGATGATAATTAAAAACCTTTCATTGTGTAATTTTATTGGCTAAACAGATCTTGCTCAGTTAGAAATAATTTACATTAATTAAATGTACTGCATATCTGTAAATCTCAACCAGATAAAATATCTTTTAAGATTCCACTTTTAATATTAATATTTCTGAGAATCTTGTAATTTCTTCCTCTTTGTAAAATAAAATTTTACAGGGATTTTAACCAATTTTTAGTTTACATATTTTCTTATTGATTTTAGTGATTTGCCTTATATCACCAACCCCCACCATGTCCAGAATTGATTACTACCTAGTTCTATGATGTAGTGGGTTTGCTCTACCTGTTACCACAACAATTCCAATTATCAATTTTAAGAATGGTTTTGGTAAGTCTTAGTCCACATGTACCTTAACTGAGCTATACACATCTACAGTAAGTTATCAAACAAGTTTGCCCTTTTTGTCACTTTTCTAGTTTAACATTGAAATAAAAAAGCAATAGAATTTCTACAGGGTAAATTATAATTTCCATTTGTGCTTTTGTAAGTTGTTGTTCGATGACTTGGAGTCTTGGAATAATTCAACTTTTAAATTATGTAATCACAGAAAGTATTTTTTGGTAAGTCGTCTGAAGCAATTGTCAAGTTATCAAAAAAGTGGGCACTTTCTGCATTTTTAATTATGCCTTGTAAAGGCTTCCTGACGATTATGCGCTTAACAAAATATGGCATGTTAAGCCATTGTATCTTCCTATGCGCTTTGTTTATGATAACATTTGTATTAAGTACTGTTATAAACTTCAGATGTCAACCCAATAAGTGTCATTTTTTTGATAATGCCAACTTTTTCAATATCATACTGTACACATGCTCAATATGACAATTAATGTTCAATATTGTCAGGTTAGATTCCTGTGTACATACATACAAAGTTTAAATTGGTTTTAAAACATTCTAAGACAGCAGGGGTAGGCAGTTTTACAAAATCTATTTTTTTAAAATCAGATTATATCCTAGCTTATTCAGAAGACACTAAAATCTATTAAAGAATAAAAATTACCCAATCTCCATAAGGATTGAACAGTACATGTATTTTAACAACTGTTTAAAATATTCTTATCTAATTACATGTACCCTACATATACATATCATATATACCCAAAAGTTATTTCAGTAATAACCACAAATTGTTGGTACTATTTTTAGTATAATAATGAATTTATAAGATTTAGACTGCAACCTATGCATTGATCTGTCTGTCTACTTATATCCTTGCCCTGCCTATTCCCTGGTGGGTCTTTTAGTACCTAGAACAATTTAGCCAGTAAGGTTTTATGAAATCTACTATCCAATACAACATGCAAGGATTTAAATTGGGGTAATCAAAAATCCTTATCTATCCCACTAAATCAAATTAATTGAAAGTTCATCAGTTGGAGCTAAGTTTAAAAATAATTTTTCTTAGATAGCCGGCTATCATTATATAAACCAAATTACATTTTCCCCTAGATATTTCATTTATAAATATATATTCCAGGCAACAGAAGCCGTTTTTAGTTTATATGATAAACTACAGAAACACAACTCACTTAATAGATTGGCTAAACAGAAAATACTTTTCTTGCATATTTTATACATCATACAACCTTTCTAGTTCTACAGTTTTTTATTTTGGACAGAAAACTATAAGCTAAAATAATTGCCAGGAAAATTTATATACAACAGAAGGTTTTGAGTTTGTCTTACACAAATATATAAATGCCTTTTATGATTTGGGGATTTAAAATCTCACAATCTTAAATAATTGAATGGCAGTCTGTTGAACATTTTAAAAGTTATATGGGAGTTTAAATATGTGATCTTATATTCAAAGAAACTTTGACATTTAACCCAGTATTTATGTCACAGCACAACTATATAAATGTAATGTATTGATGATGATCCAGGTTTGTTTGCAAATGTTGATGTATTAAGGAACATACTGCTTTTAACACGTTGGTGGGATACATAATAAATCTGGAAAGAGTTTTGTTCGGATTTTTTAATACTCGTTTAAATGTAATATCAGCTTATTACAGCTTTAATACCTGGATAACTACAATGTCACTTTATACGTATAATAGTCATAATCATAATACAAGTATCATGTTTTGAAGCAGTGCATTAACTTCTGTCAAATCATTACCATTAGACTGTCAAACTCTCGATTACCATACAAACGAGAACATAGCGTTAAATGTTCTCTTCTTAACTTTAAAAACTTACCTGCTTTAATGCCAATCTGGTTTTAAAATCCGAAAGACAACTTCATGTTGGAAGTACGAGCATTATTACAAAATTCACATTTCCGACCAATGTCTTCGTGTGACTTGTATATACTTTATTGTGAGTATAAGAACTGCACCACTCTATTCACTGTTAGCTGGTATAGCTTTTCTCCATTGTGTTAAATATCCTTAGTAAAGGAATATATAATTTGAACAAATCAAAATCAACAATTCATGAATAATGCTACGACTGGGTGTTTAGAATACTTGGCAACTAGCTGTGAGGTACAATACGGTGTATTGATTGTGCAAAAATAACTTGCAAGTGAAAGCCTTCGGTAGCCATAGCAGTGACGTCAGAGCACCTGCTTATGCTCCTAACGATAACTTACTGAAATTATTGAAAACTTGCCACATAAAGAAAATAATATCTAACAAATAATAAATTACCTCTTTTATATGTACATTTATAATATATATTTTTACAGTTTTGTATATGTCATTTTTAATAGATAAATATAAATAAATACCAAACAAATATTTTATTGCCAGCTTTATTTCCCTTATGAGCATCAATTTCCTGAAGGATTATGGGAAGGAAAGAAAGTTTACAGGTAACTAAAACCAAGAACAGCTGACAAAAAAGTCACGGCATTGAATAAGCGAGATTCTTAACAACTACAAATAATTATAAATGAGAGAAATGATTGACTGGTACACTATTTAAACAAATACATGCAAGGTTGACGTTTCTATAGGTTATTATAGGATAATACTAATTAGTCTCCTTCCGGGATTTCTGCGTCCGTGGAGATTAAAAGTTCACAATTAATCATCTCCCTTAATTAGATGATTTTACAAAGTTACGTAAGCGGCATATGCTTGTAATCACAAGCTTATCTCATATAATATCAACATTTTATTTGTTTGTAGTTTGCAAATTGTAATGAAATAAAAATGTTGTTCTGAATTACTTTGAACGACTACTAGATATTACTAAAATCATCTTTTTTAATAATATGAAATGCAAAAACTGGTGAATATGTAGAAAAGGGGACATTTTTTAACAAGTTAAGTTTACATGATGACCCGGGTGTGGCAAGCAATGAACAACCGCCAAACATATATTTTACGCAAGCAGGTGCTACCTGCAAAACAATAATCATTAAAATGTTTTACAAAAACAACATACAGGAGCTGATATCTCCCTTCGTAGCGATTCTCTAAAATCGTGTTGTTAAATGTGCCATCTTGCCTCCAATAGTATCCAAATTAAGCTATATAAAAAAATTAAAAATGTCATTTCATGATTCTTTGACTAAAAAAATATACATTTATATTTTATTTATAAAAGCGAACATTAGAAGTTTTAACCTGAATATGGGATATAACTGCAGTTCCTCATTGATTTCTAAAACATTACAAACCAAAAGCAGTTCGTACCTTTTTTTACTACTCATCAGGTTGGTTGGTTGCATTGCACGATAACATTTATGCAAAAAGACAAAAAGAAATACTCCCAGGAAATACCGCCTAGGATGATTGCTTTAACTGATGTACTAATATTTGATAACTAAAAAAGAACGCCTTACGGAAGCGGTAATTCTTTTATGTAGAAGAAATTATATTCTGATCAATCTGGCTTTGTGCATGTAGCGATCGCTGACTGAACTTTAAGGAACTAAGTGGCGCCCTCAAGTGAAGTACATGCGTTTCTGAAGTGTACTGGAAAGAATCAGGTAGTAAAGGGAGTCAGTATATATTTATCCGGGTATTTATATTGCCGCGCTTAGCATAGTTTGCGTCATGTAACACGTCGATCCCGGGATTTAATACATATAAATGGTTCACTATGTATCATCCTTTTGTTATTTTGATATATTGCGATAACCGATGATTTACTAAAATTGTACCCAAGTACTTGTAAAAAAGTCACTTCCAATTTGTATGTCCGAATTGTATATCCGAATTGACTAGTACCATGCTGTTTTTGTATCATTTTCTGATGGCTTAATCCGCACACGACATTGTAATATTTTGTGTCATAGCAGGTCCTTTCTGGCATTTAAAAATATATTTACCAAGTATGGGAATTTTTGTTTTAGTCTAATCCGTATGCTCGATCTGATTATCATGCTGTTTTTTGTATCATTGTCTGGCAACGCCGGCTAATTTATAGGTTGTTACTCGTTCGTCCACCCGAAGAAATTCACTACAATCAAATTATACCAAAATCTCCGGCAAAATCTATAGTACAGCTGCACGATTTTGACAGGTTCCTGGATAGTCCCAGTATAATCAAAATAGTATAATTTAAGAATTATGACGTATTAAATTAAAATTATATAAATACAGTTGCCAGGATCAGATTTTTAAGTCCGGGCCTCACACACCTACCCGGCTAAAGTCCCTCCTTTTTCCTTTCATATGTATTTATTTATAACACTTTATACCAATTATTGCAAATAAATGTTCATCACAGGTATATATATATATACATATATATATGATTTCAATAAATAATTGTGCCGCATTTACAAAAACGCGTAAAAAGATGATTTTAAAATGCAAAACATGTTAACGCACGTTACGCAATAAGGGTTACATTTTTCGATAAAATATGCAAAGTGTATCTTTATCATTACGCAATGAAAACCTAGGTGAGTGCACTTACCACAGTGCATACGACAGCAGTATTATACTAGCCCGGGGGGTACTCGTGGTTTTTTGAATACGGGGATGTGCCGTGGAACCCAATCCAAAATTTTAGCTTGCGGTAGCAAACCCAATCCAAAATTTTTGAAATATAATGGTAGCAATCCAAATTTTGCGAAATGTAAGGGTAGCAATCCAAAATTTTAAAATATTTGAGTAACAATCCATTTTTACGCAAACTGACTGATACAAACCAAATTCCAAAAATCGTTTTATGGATACAAACCTAAAATTAATCCAAATTATCTGCTGTAAGCAGCGGGTAGCAATCCAAATTTTTGAATTTCTTGACGGTAGCAATCCAAAAAAAATACAGTAAGAAGTATACAATCCAAAATTTTCAACTGGGCTGCACACCCCCATCAAAAATACCTCGAGTACCCCCCCCCCCCCGGGTTTCAACCCCTCTCAGCAACCCGGATAAAACCCGGGGAAACCAAGAATTAATTAAATGATCATTAACGGGGGTCATGAAACCTAACCTGGAACCACCACCAGAGGGCACCAGTTTTTACCCACAATGCTTTAATCCTTTCCGTTTGCCACATTGGCTATATCGCAGGTATGTATTTTCTGTCTAGTCTTCACCCAGCGTCTGCGTATCTTTCGCCTGATATCATAAGTTTTTTACTCGCCAATTTACTGTTCCTCCTATAGATATCATTTTCTGATTTCACAACACAAAATTTGAAGCTTGATCTCGTCCCCTTTTACTGCTTTTATCTCGATTTGTTCCGGTTCATGATCAGTTCAGTTGTGTACTACTTACTGGCAGTACTACTGCTTGCTTGCCGAAGTATAGTAGTTTAACTAGTTGTACACCCCGCCTGGAATTAATTACTTTTATCTATAATTATCTTTAGAAGAGATTGTTCTGTCTTTTTGTCACTATACGTAATAATAAGTTTTGGAGAAAAAAGTGTTACTTTAAATTTTATAAATCATGGAATTATAGTTGAGATCCTTTGTTAAATCCAGAAACTATTATTCTCTAAACGAATATATAGCTTTTTAAAAAAGCACACCTTGGAAGAATTGCAAGTTTAAAAGTTATGCATTGGCTAGTCCCGAGTTCGTGTTATGCCTCAGACATTTTCTGACAGATGAGGCTTGCCGAATGTCAACAATCCGTGTATAACAAATCACAGTGAAAGTAACCAACTGTCCAAAAAGTATCATACGAGTTAAAATATTATACTCCTGATATTGTGTGCCTATTGAACTTCAACTTTGACTATTCCAATCACCATTTAGAGCCCCTGCACTGGCAGATAGGCAAAAAATACTCAATCGCTACTTCATACATGTGGAAATATTTTTTGGTATTTTTTGTCAGTGTGCTAGTGCAGGAGTTCCAAATGATGATTGGTGTAGTCAGTTTTGAAGTTCGATAGGCACACAGGAGTATAGTATTTTAACTTGTATGGAAAGGATTATATACATTTTGAATGATTGGTCACTTTCACTATGATTTGCTATACAAGGATTCATGATGTTCGTCAAGCCTCACCCATCTGAAGTTGTCGGAGGCTTAGCACGAACTCACGAAATCGGCAGACCACAGTAGGTTTAAATCACGTATTTGTATCTGATTGAAAAATATTGGCAGACCAACATTCTAAACGCAATACCCTATTTGCCAAAAATTCATTGAAATATATACCCTAAATCCTGGGGGGGGGTGTCTTAATGTATGGAGCTGACGTAGATGTGCTGCTAGCTTGGGATTCTTTTTGGCTAATTTTAGCTTATTTCAAGGTACCTTTTATGCTCCTGTGGCATATTTTGGGTATAGTTTTTGAGGTCTGGTAAAAACTCCTTTGGAAAGATAGATTTTGGGTCTACTTTTAAGCAAAACAGTGTACAACATCTAATAAAACTAATAACATTATTTTAAACGTGGGGTATGTTTTGGAATTTTTGGTTTATTTCTGGGTTTGCTTTGGAATTTTTGGTGTATTTCGGGGTCCAAATTTTTGGTATATAGAGTTAGTCCAAAAATTTTACCCTCAGTGGTGCACCTCACACCAAAATATATCCAAGAGACCCCACCAGGCCCTAAATGCATGCCCCTGTACTCGGTTTTTTGTTTGCACATGAGGACATTTTGACCCATGTGATCTTCCGAGCAATTGTTAAACTATCTATTCAATATTTCAGATATGAAGTCGCTCCTGTTCTTAGTGGCCTTATCACTGGCTTGTGTCGTTAAGAGTGACAATGATGACGACTCGGCAGCCCGCCTGCTAGCCAGTAAAAATGTTCTAAACCAATATGTAGTGGAAGGCAAAGATTTAACTGTCTTCTATGCTATTTATAATGTAGGAACTAGGTAAAGCTAAAATGTTTAAATTATTTATGAAATTGTTTGCTTCATCTATATTTGAGTCTTTGATATTTTATGTATTTATGGTTACTGTTATAATTAAACATATATCTGACATGTGTTCTTCACTGTCTTTTTTGGGGCATGGTATCACTGTCCTGGAAAGCACTCCATGGTGACAGTCACTAAATTTCTCTAAACGCTGAGAGTTACCTGTGAGGAGTCGTTCCAAGATTGTATTGTCTAAACAATTGCAATTTACAACTATTTGCACATATTGCTAAGTAATTATCTGTTAAAACAATGGCTTTTATTGCTTTATGAATGATTATCTGTATTCTTGCTCATTATTTCTTAACCGTTAACAAATTCTTGTTTTCAGTGCTGCTTTGGATGTTAGTCTTTCTGACAAAAGTTTCCCATCGTCAGATTTTGAAATTGTGCGTGGAAGTTTAGATGCTAAGTGGGACAGAATCAATGCAGGTGCCAATGTATCACATGCTGTAATTCTTCGTCCATTAACTGCTGGATATTTTAATTTCACCTCTGCTGACATTTCATACAAACCACATGAACATACAGATAAACCACAGGTACAGTACTTTTAAATTTTTTTAACCTTGCATCTAAGAGTTGCTTTGTAGCTTTCATGAATAGGAACTGCAGTGCATGTTTATTACATTGTTTGCGAAAAAGTGTTTTTATTGTAAACTCTTTTGTCGAGTTGGCTGAAATTTTTACCAAAAGATTACTAAAGTACTTTGTAAATTTTTCTGTGGAAAGCAATCATTGAGAGCAGCTATGTACAGTAAAAATGGGAGGCTTGTCACCTATGTGTAAAATAGTTGGGTGAGGTATAAACCCGATTTGGTAAAAAACTACTGTGAATATAGCAGAATATCTTTTATGTTTTAGCTTGGTTACACTAGTGGCCCCGGTGAAGGAGCCATTGTTAGTATCAAAGATTTTGATAGAACTTTCTCCCCACATGTGGTAAGTCTTCGTGATTTTAATCGTATCCTGAAATTGTAGTAACAAGGGTGATACAAAATGGGATGTGGCTTATTGAAAACTATTCAGTAACATTTACATACTAGGCATAAGTTACAAAACCAAGATAAATTTCAACAGGCTAAGATGTGGCTGTTATGTAAATTCTGAAAAGTATTTAAAAAAATTAGAAAAAAATAAACGCTATGATCGAAATGTATCATGCTGTTCATTTCTTTCACAGGCTGATTGGGCTGTGTTTGCATTGATGACCTTGCCTTCTCTTGGATTACCATTTCTACTCTGGTACAGCAGCACCAGTAAATACTCGGCTAAAACAAAGAGGAATTAGAGTGAAGCATAACCATTAGTGTTCTTTGTGTAAAAAATCGTCAATGTCAACATTGTGTAAACATATTTTGCTAAATTCAGATTTTCCATCTTAAATACTCTATATCTTGGAATAGTTTGTAAATATGGCTGATAAAATCTTTGTAAAATGTGACATATGCAATAAAAATGTATGATACCATAAATTTTCAGTTTTGTATTCATACCACCATATTGTCCAAGATTGCTTCAGTGAACAAATAAAAGTTTGTTAACTTCTATTTGATGCTATTTGGCTACCGGCCATTGTGTAATTCGATCAGTATGATGACGCACTCAACACTGCTACTGCATAGAATATATGAAGCAAGTGTAATCCGTACACTCGACTTCGTGCACTACTTTAAACTGTTAGTTGCTTAATATTAGTTCTATTTTGTAAAGGCTGACAAAGAATAAATCTTGAAACTTTAGCTTTCCTTTCTGTGACTTGGATCTCTTAACAGTGCTAATCACTAAGATAATTTTATTGCATGTCGTTTGTAAAAACAAGAGTCTTGGTCTTCATTATTCGGTCAAAAAAACTATTATTCATGAACAAGTATTGTTAAATATTAAGAATTAGTTCACCTGGGTCAAATCACAACTATGACATGATTCTGGGCCTACAAACAACACTGGAAACTTTTTTTGCCACCAGAGGGAATCGAACCATGTTTCATAACAATTGTGATGTTCTAAGAATTTTGTATATTGAATTGTCAAGTATTTAGTCCGCTGAGGTAAGAGCTATTCTGTGTTTAGTTGCAATGACAGATATTAAAGATAAACACAACAGACACATCCTAAAGAAGACTTGTTGCTGCGATTGTTAAAAATAAATAAAATGTTTAGGAAATGTAAATGTTCTCTAAATTTCACAGGGGTATATTCACCATTCAGGCTCCCTAGCTTTGTTACACAACCTTTAGGCAAATACAGTCAAACAATGCCAGATTGTAAGAACCAGCATAAACCAGAAAACCTGGTGGTAGTGAATGTTAAACAGAAATAAAACATTTGGGAAATAAAAATTTTTCCATAAGCAGAAGCAATGTTTACAACTGCAATAAAACAGGTTTGCTACACAACCTTTACATGCAAGAAATAAAATCAAATATATTCATCATCTAAGCTTTCCAGAATTCACCCCTAAAATCTCATCAGTCATATTGTACCAAAAAAATACTTAACACAGCTTCTGCTGACTGCAAAGCCTGGAACTGTAACAAATTGGAGTATTTATTTATATGCTTGTAAAACATCTGTTCAGCAAAGGCAATAATGCAGTCTATAAAAAAACTTACATCAGAACAAAAAGAAAATGCAAGCAATGGAATTAGTTAGTTGCTGGACTTAAATTATGACTACCAGTTTTTTTATTTTTTAAAATGAGAATGCAACACCATCAGAATGAAGTTCTATTATACTGCATATTAATTAGAATTTAATATTGTATAACAAATTAGACACATTTCATGTACATTGTAACATGTTTATATAAATTAACAAATTATAAACTTGTAAAATTACAATTCATATATTGCACAGTAGATCAATTATAGAGTAAATCTGCGATGTTCTCCAGGAGGAAAGAGTGCCATCTGGTGGAAGACAATGGTGTTTCTAGCTCTAGAGTAAACACATAAGAAAAGAAAGTATGGCAAATGCCAAATCGTCTCCGATTTAGGCCAAAAATATCCGAATGTTTTTTATAGTGCCAGACATTTTCTAAATGTCCACTAAAATAAAAACGAAAAAAGTTTCAGCACTGCTGGTTACATCTAGTTCCACTCATGGATATTTCATACACATATGTACACATGATTAATGTCTAAATTTTAATAGTGCTAAGCTATAAAAACAATTTTTTCATATTGAAAATTTTAATAATACGAGCACACTAACATTTTGACACACCAAAATTGGTTCTTGTTTCGAACTGCAACTGACACACAGAAGAGTTCAAGTATATCCGGATAACTGCTGCAACATAACTAAAATATTCTGCATGAAATGTTATTATCACATTACAATTTGGCTTTTTGTTCAAATAAAACAGATAACTTCTGACCAAGCATCATATTTCCTTTGATCTTAAGTTTTCCAGCCATAAATGCCTAAAAATATAATCAAAAAATTTGTAATTTAAAAACAGATACCAAATTTTTTTTTGAAATACCTGCAATTAGGTCACATGCAAAACAGTTTGCAGGTATGTCACTTGGGTATATGCATAGTTCTAGATATTTTTATTTGCAACTATTTGAAGCAGTATCAATTGTAAGTGCCAGAGCTTTTATGGCAGAGTGTCATAAAAATGATCAGATTACTTTCTGATTATTGTCAGAAAATGGTGACTTAAAAAATGGCTTTTTATCATTTATAATAAGTAAGATCTGATTTATTAAGAGAGCCATGTAAGTTAAACCTTTACCTGTTGGGCATTCAATTTTCCTGAAAACATAGCAACTAAATCATCGTCAGATAAGGTCATCGTGCAACCAGCCTTGCCCTGTTTTGGTTCTCCTTGGTATACAGCCCCACTACCATTCTTTAAATCCACAGCTATAAAAAGGAAATAGTGTTAATATGATGGTTTGAGAACAGCTGCAACAATATGATTAGTTAATCCGCTGGTACTGTTATGCATGTTTTTGTTTTATTACCTAATTTTGAATTTTTCAAAAAAATCAGGTTTCCCAGTGTTGCAACAAAAAAGAATATTAAGGAAACTTGTCTTTTCATAATAATATATAATTATATAGCTAAGCAGTCTGAATAAATCCATCTGTTAGTGTTCTGTACCTTCTCATCTAATTTATAGATGTGAATAAGAATGAATAAATAGGACATTAAACAACCAGGGATATTAAGCTTTCCTATATCTTTTGGCTATGTATGATTGACCTATTTCACTAGTTGCATGCTATTACGTCTCAGTCCCACTGTTGTTGCTTTATACCTGTTATATGCATATGCTGTAATCTGATTTGACAGTGAGTTTTACTGCGCTTTATATATAAATAAAGGGGGTATTTTTCTTCTGTTTTTTCTGAGATAAAACACAAAACTAGAATCTATTAAGACAAAACATTAGATGGAAAAGTATAGAAACATTAACGGATGGATTTATAATAACAGTATTCGCGACTGATATCTAAATTCAAGAATGCGTATAAACTTGGGAGACATTTGGGTCATATCTTCACATTCAATACTTTAAAGCACTGTATTACACTAGACAAGCTATTGAGTACTTACTCCACTGACCAGCAACAGCGCCATCTTTCGTTACATTCCATAAATATACAGCCTTCACCTTTTTCACAATGTCTGCGGAGAGACGCTTTCCCATTTCAGTAAAAACAGCCTCGCTCAATAGTCTTGGTCCAGACGCCTATACAATATTCAAATTGCATCATGCTTAAACAGTGTTAACATTAGCCTGAGTAATTGGTTTAAACTGGAGTCAAAGCCTCCCTGTGTATGCGACAACTTGCCTCAGAATGTTTTAAGCGCACAGGCAGTTTGTTTGACACCCATCAAGCCCCAGATCTCCCAGAGTTATAAAATTGTACGTACTTGACTTGATGTTGACTGACCAGTGGATGCCTTGGCTTCTTCTGTTAAATCAACATAACCTCCAGACAAGCAGGTATTACCATTCTCGACCACCTACACACATAAATATATGACTGTGAAATTTAGGTAAGGCTATACCAGGAATGATTATAATTATAGCAATATTAAGATTTATCACTTATTATTTAAGCGAAGTGTTATACAATAACTGAATGAGCATATCTTGTTCGATTTGAAATAGAATTTTATGATGACTCATCTTCTAAAGCGAAACAACAGTAAGGTTGGGTAATCAGTAAAACCCACATTTTCAAAAAATAAACTTTAACCACAAATATTATATCATACACAAATTAAACACCTCTTTAACACATGCAAATGGTTTGTAACTTTTTTGAAATTGGATAAAAGATCCAAGAAATCCAAATATTTTACCCGTTGCCTATATCATAAATAATTTCTTAAGTATATTTACAAAAATTACAGGAAGCAACCTGCACACAAATCTGTGTACCTTGACTTCATAGAAAACTCTGCTGCCTTCTTTCCACATATCAGTTTGTAGAGTTTGTCCCGGAAGCACAGGTTTCGAAAAACGAGTTTTAATCGCCTTGAATTTACTGACATCATTATTAGCATACTGTTGCAACACATGTCTTGCTGCATAACCAAATGAACATAAACCATGCAGGATTGGCTGCTCAAAACCTAACAAAATTAATAAATGTGACAAGTTTGACGTATACAAGACAAGGGGTCACCCAATATAATGACAACATGCATATGTGTCTTATATTTACATGTGTCACAGCTAATTTTTATGTTTACACTGCCATAATTAAATTGCCATAATTTCGCACACATACACATCTGAAATATGAAAATTTGATGAGATATTACAGACAATGGTCAGGAAAGCAAAACTGTGTGGCCGAAGATTTATTAATTTGACAGACAGGTATTTCCCAATAGCTCTGTTAGAAGTACTAACCTCCCATGGCAGCAAAGCTTGGTTCGATGTGGAGAGGGTTACGATCCCCTGATAATCGGTATATGGCTGCTTGATCTATTCCAGTCTTTTCTGTCACAGTAGAATCTGGAGCTCTCTTTGGTTTGTTGAAGACGGGCTTGACTTTATCCGATGTGCGTTTTCCACCAAAATTACCGGTACCCATGTTAAAGGTTGCAAATTGATTGTAAGCAATTCTGTTGCCCTTTTCATCAAAAGTGTCCACTAAAATTGGAAATTCATATAAATTGTTATATTATGTAGATGTATTTATACTTTCTGCATATAAAAATATTCAATTAATTTTTTAAAAATCATAATAATTTCCATTTCAATAGCATTACTCAGCATTTTGTTATTTTGAAAAAAATTAACTCACAATTTGAGTTACCTATAACTGTGTTTACTTCTTTACTGTAAAACTATTAATTAAGACTTAGAATTTTTTATTTCTTTAGTAATTCCGGATTTTAAAATAACATTCAGTATGCAATAGTTAGCTTGAACAACCAAAACTGACAATTCTTATACTGTAATTTCTTTTATTTCCTCGGCTACATTGGCTACGAATCATTAACTAAACATGCAGTATTGAATGGAAGGCACTGCAAAGGTACATTAAATGTTTTGTGAACTCAGCTAGCATGTAATGGTTTACAAGATTATTCTATCCGGGATCCAAGCCTGTTAATATCTTGACGGAGTTATCATTTTAATACTTTTATTTTGTGTATATTTTAAATGAAACCATAAATAAAAAGCAAGTTTTTTGTTTAATAGTAGTTATTTGCAATCCATTAATGACCGACCACTATCATTAGCAGACACAATCATTAACAGATATTTAAATTCATTGGACTAAATGTTTGCGCTTCTGTGCCTACCGCAAACAGTGCTAATGTTAATTCCTCGCAAAAGAAAAGGAAATTCCAGTACATGTAGTTTGAAAATTGGCATTATTTTTAAAAACTAATAATTTATTATGCAGTGTGATCTAAACAGGGAATCTTCATTTTCACAAAATATTTTAACCTACTGAGCAATATAATTCAAATACGAACCATCCATTATAATGAGACAACCGACACCTTTGTCTAGAACGTCAACAATTGTTGACTTGGACACTAATTTTGCATCAGTAGGTAGAGGACCAAATACTTCTAGATATTGTTCTCCATGAAGTATCTGAAAAATACATGAATATATTAAAACGTGGCACATTGTTCAAATAACATCTTATCAATTCAATAATAAGTTTTTCAAATATGTGTGTGTGCGTGTATGTATACATACATACATACATACGTACGTACGTACGTACATACATACATACATA